>JAKUCV010000228.1:0-52283 GCA_028386065.3 Turnera subulata | reverse complement strand
TTGTAACTCATACCTACTCTTGAGAGAGCTTTTGTTTGAGTAATCTTTATAGTGTTGTTCATACACTGAAAGGGAGGTTTGTTCCCTTGTAGCTACTCATAGGAAGAGTGATTTTCTTTCCTTGAGAGAAGTCTTGAAGTGAGGTATCTTCAAGCAAGTGTGTAGGATTCTTGTGATTAGAATTCCTAGGTTGTAAACGGTTTGTTAAGCACCCGGAAGCTTAACGGTAGATAGTGAACTCTTCAAGTGTATCTTGAAGGACTGGATTAGCCACAAATTAGTTGTGTGTGAACCAGTATAAAAATCTCTTGTGTCTTTCATTCTTTCAATTCCGCACTTCATTTCCTGCAAAGTTTTTAATTTTTGGTCATAAGCTATTCACCCCCCCTCTAGCTTAAGTCTATTGTTCCTAACAAGTTCATCATAATAAAATAGCAAATCATCAAAATCTCACAAGAATTCATCAAGTAAACAATTAAACAGAAAGAAAATCGAATAAAAGAGAGAGTAGTGAAGTCGGGTAGCAGATTTGTTGGTGATGATGGCGTCGACTTGTGCTCCTCTGGTGACGATTTCTGCTGTAATTGGACTGGTGATTCTGTGACTTTAAACCTTCAAATCTTTCTGGAAAAACATTGAATTATTGTGGGGAATAACCTTTGAAATTGGATCAGAAATTCGGCACCACCAAGAGGATCCAAAAGAGTGAAAACCCTAACCCTACTAGTGTGTGTGACCTAATAACTAACCAAATCGACAGAGCTTCGCCCTCTGACTTCTGTCTCCTGAATATGTCAACCTAGGGGGTCCTTTTATACTGTTTTTAGCTGCTGGAAGTCGGTAGGGCTTTCATTCTTTGAATGGAAATTGAATTCTTGACTTGCACTCCAAGTTGGACTTTTGCCTGTTTTCTGACCCGAAAATTTCCCGCCACTTAACTCCTAGAAGACGTCCGAACTGGGCATTGGGATCTTCTACAAAGTTCTAGATAATTCTCTCAGCTTTCTTTTCATAAAAAGTACTCTTCAATTGGACTTCCGTAGCTCAAGATATCGCCGCAAAATTGGGCCTGGATCGGCACATAAAAATCTGCATCCTGGGCTGGATTAAAATAATTACTGCTACTTGTAGACTCATCCAAAACTATATGAAATTTAATCCATAGAAAGCTATGGAAGTCTATTTTTGTCTCCAATTGGTCTCACTTAATTTCGATGCCTAGAACGCCCAAAATCTTCAAAATAGTCGGTTGTGCTCACTGTAGAAAGTTTCCGAAATTGGGTCTGGTTTCCAAACTTGGCAAAAAAGCTTCCATTCTTCAATAAAAACGATAAATTCCTAATAAAAACACTTAATCAGCAAAATTAAAATACTAATGACACAATGCATGAAAATACACAATAGCATAAAGATTATGCACATAATCGACCAAGAATACATAGTAAAAGTCATTCAAAACCATCATAAAAACACAAACATTTAGATGTTATCAAATCTCCTCAAACTTAAACTGTGCTTGTCCTCAAGCAAATAAAACAAAATAAACCAAATGAGGGTTTTGAAAATCTCCACCAAGTCACACAATAAAAAAGAATTCATATCAAGACTTCCAAGATAATCACCAAGAGCTTACGAAAAACATTTAAGATCAGATGCCAAGAAAGAAAGAGAATCTCATGAAAAAGCATCCATGCCATAGTCAGACTTACCTGTAAAAGCTTTCACACAAATCACTTAGCAAAAATCGATTTCCCACATGCATGCAAGAATGAATTGATGTCATGAAAATTTGAAAAACTAGTCCCATAGGCAAATTCCAAAACTTAACTCCACTATTATGAATAAACACTCTCAAAAAGAACAATAGGACTTTACAAAGGATTGTAATGGGGTCTTGGGCAAAGGTTGATCAAAGAAAAGGTGTATAGGAAATCAAAGTTCAAAAATTCACTTAAGAAAAGATTGCAATATGCTTTATCAAGAGATTGAAAAGATTTCTCAAAGTGCAAGTCTTGAAGTAACATCCATCATGTAATCATCAAAAGAAAATTCAACTTGTTTCAGGAACCATTGATTGCACAATTTTCATTTTTTTTTTTTGAGTTTTTCTGAATTTTTTTCTTTTTGAAACGACTTTGTCGATTTTCTTTTCTTCTCTCTTTTTTTTTTTTGCGCTTGACACTCCATAACACACTTGAAACAATTGAAAGTGCAAACATCTTCAATGGATAGATCTTCTTAGATGTGAAAAGATACGGTACAATTGCACTTATCATAGAAAAAATCTTGATAAAAACATAGAACAAAAATCTCCTAAGGAACTTTAAAAAATAAGGTATGGATAATGAAAGAAAAGAATGGTAGCTATAAGGCTTCAAAGGGTTAAAGGTGGGTAAATGTGAGTAATGAAAAAAAAATTAGCTACCATGATTTAGGCTCAAAGGGGTTAAACAAGGGATAATGATAAAGGGTAGGCTTTTTATTGGCTTGTTGGTTCAAACAAAGAATGCCTAAATCATCTCTTTCATTGAGCATCTATGAGAAAAATTCGCTTTGAAAAGTTCTGAAAACTTGTTCTAGGACACATATATTGACGTCAAAAATTTGAAAAATAATGCATACGGTGTCGAAAAAAGCTAGGCAAAGAATGCTAGAACTTGCATGAATTCATCATAACTAAACATGAACACAAGATCAATCAAAAATCAAACTTTTTGCATCTAAAATAAAAAATTTCAAAAACTCAAAGTAACTCTCTTGGTTATCCATCAACAAAAACATCTTGATCATAGAATGGTGGGTTTGAAAACAATTTGAAAAACAAAGAAAATTCTTTTTTGTTTTTTCGAAATTTTTATTTTTTATCGATTTTGTTGAAAATTTTTTTATTTGAAAAACAATTTTTGAAAAAAAATTTTGAAAACAATTTAAAATTATTTTGAAAAAGTAAAGTTGAAAACCGATTTTGAAAAGTAATGACTTTTTACTAAGTAATCTAGAATCAAAAATATGCATACTCAATATATTAAAGTAAAAAATATGCTCTTTTATTGACACTAAACAAAACAAAAACAAACAAATTGCAAAGAAATTTGTTCCCCCTCCTCAAACTTAAATCGGACAATGTCCTCATTGGCCAAGAAAGAAAATAAACAAAGGATAAAAAGATAGACACAGAGGAGAGGCACTCTCCTCAAACTTTGATTGAAACATGTTTAGCACATAACAAAAGATAATCCAAGTAAGAGAGAAAGTAAGAATCAACCATAAGAGAGATAAAGAAATCGAAATTGCATTGCCACTAGGTGTTCATGACACCAAAATTAAACATAATTGACGTGAAATTTAAATTGCCACGAGGATGACTAGCATTTACTGCATCCTATAAAAGTAAAGACATAAAGCAATAAAAACACAACACATAGAATGATGATGATGCATGAAACTACTCGGCAAGTTTGTTCTCTAGCTTCTTCCTAAGTTGCGCGATGGTCTACTCTTGTTCATCCAATTTACTACACATGACTCTCCTTAACTTATCAACAATGTCAACCAACTTATCCATTAGAGAGAGTAATTCGTCGTGGTCATGTTGAGATTGGCGATGCCATCGACTTGAGCTTCCCATCCCATGAGAAAGTCAAAGATGTTGGAGGAATCGGACTCCACAGATGATGTAGACGATGGTGGCTTACGGTGGATCGGTTGTGTGCTAACACAAAAGAATTCTTCATCAACCTCTTCTTCATCACTAAAAGGATATGGATCAATGGGTTCATGGAGTTCTAGGGCCATGGCTGCGGCAACATGCTTATGCACAGTCTCAAGTGCGGGGTTAGAAGGGGTTAAAGTGTAGGGATCTAGGTTAATTCCTAAGAATTTCGCAATATGAGTGATCAGCCCTCCACATGCTTTCTCGCCTTCTCCTTTGCAAATATGAGCAAAATTCTGCAGCAACCAAAGTCCTCCATTGAGTTTGTACCCATGTACCATGCAAAGGAGTACAAAAAGCTCATCACATTGCACCTTGTGTGCATCTTTGGTTCTTCCAAAGAAAGAGTGTGCCAAAACTCTGTGTAAATACCTCAGTGCATTGTCCTTAATGCACAAGTCACCAGCCAAGCCAGAGCTAGGAATGTAAGAATCATTGCAAATCGTGTCCATCATGACTCTGCCACTAAAGCTACAGCTAGGAACTCGCCATCCTTCGGCATCAAAACCAAAAATCTTGTTGAAATCATTTAAGCTCATCTCGTAATCTTTCCTTGCAAGCCGAAACTTGACATAGCCAGGATCATGAATGTCCTTGAGATCCACGTCATACCCAAAAGTAACAAGAAACTCATAAGTAAGCTGCTCGTATGACGGCTCCTTAATCTTGCAAAAATCGACTAGTCCTATGTTTGCAAGGTACTTGCCAATCGGCTCCTCAAGATTGTAAGATTCAACCACCTCAAAATCAATGTACCTCGTAGGAATTAGAGGCCTCCTAATCAGCTTGTCAAACCTAGCGCGATTCTCTTCAGAAATCCATCCCGGATTGTACTCGGTAAACTTAGGCATAGGCACAAAACGTGGGGTATGGTCGGTGATGGTGAAGTTGGGTCGGCAAGGGTTGTTTGTGGGAAAAGTCATCTCAAACTAGGGCTAAAGAGGGTAGGAGACGAAAAGAAAAACCTAAAGGGTGCTAGAGGAGTAAAATCGGCACTAGGGTGTTTGGATGTCTAGAGCATGAATGTTTTTGGTGTGGAAAAATGTGGGGGTATGGGTGTGTATTTATAGGCTCTAGAGGCGGTGGATTTGGGGATGTTGGTGCCGACTTCTAGTCCTATGGGTACTAGGAATCCTCCTCAAACTAGTATTCAAAGTGGGTGTGTACTAGGAATCCTATTTCTCTAAGGATTAGAAATTCCCTAAAAAAAAAAAAATACTAAATCCTAACCCTAAAAACAAAAGGAATACTAACCTATATATATTTTTGGTGGGTGTAGGACTAACTAAAAAAAAAATTTCAAAAGGGCTGGTCCAAAAAATTCAAGTCGGTTGCGTGTCCTTGGCCTCCTTGCTCTCGGGTCGGTGCGCCTGCGGCATTCCTTGGTGCGCCTGGGTGTGCCCATGGGTGCGCTGGTTGATGCGCCTGCGGGCTCGCCTGCGGGTGTGCCGATTGGTGCGTCCGGGTGTGCTCGGGTGTGCCTTGGTGCGTGCTGATGCGCGGGTTGGGGTGCCTTTCCTAGCCCGTGGGCGCGCTAATTGTCCTCCTTCTGCGCCATGGTGCACTAATCGGTATATCCTATCCCAAATTTTTGTTTTTTTTCGATTTTTTGTGTTTTTCTATTTCTTTGATTTTTATTTTTTTATTGAATTATGAAAAGTGAAAAATCCTAGGGTGCTAGAAAAATAAAGAAAATCCTAAAAAATTGTCTCCTCTAATTGGCCTAGTTTGTTATGATCTTGCCATCAAAACCTAAGGGTAAGTACCAAATGTATATGAATGCATCAAAACAAATAAAATCCAACAAAGCACTCAAGCAAATCATCACACAAATTACGCAGAAAAGTAAAAGTTGAGTTTAAGGAAAGCTTCTCTGTTTAATTTGATGAAGAATTCGTCTTGACCCTTCCAATGTGGATGATCTTTCCTCGAAAAATTCCTTCTTCTTGCAATCTGCATAGAATCAAAAACAAAAACAAAAATTAATAAAAATAAAAGACTCAAAACACTAAACTACCATAAATTGTGGGTTGCCTCCCACACAGCACTTCTTTACTGTCGTCTTAGCTGGACTGGATGGATGGGCGGTTATGGTGAATCATGAAGCTTTTCGGTGAATCGCCTTCCATGAAAATCGTCTTGATTGTAGACATGATCAAAATTGCTCTCATCTTCCGGAATGTATCCCATACGAACTCGGCAAACCGAGGAGGTTTCTTTGTAGAAATCGCATTCACCATGGCGAGGTAATCGTCCGGCAGTGCGTCATTGATCGTCTTCTCCTCTTCTTGCTTTTCGTCTTTCTCCAATTGCAATCTTGATAAATGATCAGCAACTAAATTCTCCGTTCCTTTCTTGTCTTTGATCTCTAGGTCTGGAAGATAAGTACTACTCATTGTAGACTCGTCCAAAAATTATGAAATTTAATCTATAGAAAGATCTAGAAGTCTAGTTTCGTCTTCAATTGGTTTCACTTAATTTCGATGCCCTGAACTCCCGAAATCGTCAAAATAGTTGGTTGTGCTCACTGCAAAAAGTTTCCTAAATTGGGCCTGGTTTCCAAACTTGGCTAAAAAGCTTCCATTCTTCAATAAAAAAGATAAATTCTTGATAAAAACACTTAATCAGCAAAATTGAAGTACTAAGTGATACAATGCATGAAAACACACAATAATATAAAGATTATACACATAATCGACCAAGAATACATAGTAAAAGCAATTAAAAATCATCATAAAAACAGTAACATTTAGATATTATCAGGCAACCAGGGCATAAGCCCAAATACATTCAGGGCTTAAGCCCAAATAAAATCAGGGTATAAGCCCAAATAAAATCATGGCATCAACCCAAGTGAGGACATAAGCCCAAATATAGCCAACCGGTCAACAGCCCCGCAGTAGCATTCTTTTAGTACGTTATTCTCAGCTATGCTTTAACAATTTATGTGTGCCATAAATTATGTTTTCTCAGGGCCGTGTCGATTTAACAACTTGTTCTCAAGTCCGGCCTCCGGCCACAATTCACCACACTAACCACAAAATAGTATATCGTGTTATATGCATAACAAATCAACTCATGCCTGACAGGCATATTATTTCACCCAGTCACACAATCTGTAACCATGGCATAATCATCATGTTATCACCAATGTATGTAGACCAGCAAGGTGCAAGACAAGCATACAAGTACATATATATCACAATTTTATTCAAGGTTTGCCATAAAATTTACAGAGAACCATTAGCCCGAGTATCGTAGGGAGTAATGGAATACCAAGTTTTCTAAGTCCTCACCTGCATCATTAGAAAGTTCTTGAAAGATAAAGTCATCTCCTACCTCGACATTCCTGGGTTTTCGTTAGAATGGTTCCGCCTGAGTCTAAGGCATCGCCAACTCGCTGGAGTTTTGAGCATGATTCACAAGATACCACTTCCGGCCAGACCCATACACGGCACCGACAAAGGCAGCGGTCATCGGGTTCTCCATGTGCATCCAAGCCTCGACCTCCCCTCGCCAAGAGCCCGCACACACACGATTGCAAGAAAAGGAGAAGATGGAAGGAGAGGCATGGAGCAATGGTGGCGGCGGCTTAGTTCGTGGCGACACTGGTGGTTGTTTATGGAGAGAAAAATGAGTGTTTGAGGGAGAGAGAGATGGGTTATGGGAGCAGCCGAATCGGGAGAGAAGAGAAACGAAAAAGAGAGGAGAGAGAGAAAAAGATGATTATATACTCATGTTCTGGGTTAGGGTTTACACCGGAACCAAAACGGCGTCGTTTTGATTCAAAACGACGACACCCCATCCATAGCCCCTCCTCTAGTCAGCCCCATGGTCAAAACTTAACACATTATGTGCTTTATGTTTTGGCACAACCAAAACTACATAGTTTTAAAGAAAACTACACCCAACTTCGTATTTTATACCCATACTCAATTTTATACAACCTAGAAGAATAATTTACTTACATATTGGATAAAATTGAAGGAATTAAATTTCTTATGACCAAGAAAATAATCCCGAAGAATTTTGTGAGGGCAAAATTGGAATTAATTTTAAAAATTCAAAAATTTCATAGAAATTAATAACCGAAAATCCAGGGCGTTAAAGTGTATGAAAACCAGAAGTAAAAACCCTGCATTTGACATTGAAAATACTGCTAGGCAACTCCGCAAGCAGACAAAGAAACAGAAAGCAAAGGCGACAGCAAAAACAGCAAGCATGGCCAACAACTGCAACCAACAATAATGGCCGCAATGGCCATTATAATTTAGCGAGGGATGCTGAGGGTAATCTCATCAAATTAGTGGCCGTTGACCCTCTCAACCAGGTGTGAATACCCGACCCAAAATCACTTAGGCCTATTCACCTATTCCTTCCACCTTCTTCCTCGGGTCAATCCCATATCATTGGAGTTGCCACCCAAGTTTTATTAAAGGCAAAACTTGGGAAAAATCTTCATAAGACTCCTTAGGCAACCGGTCATGGCGAACCAAAGATATGGGATCGTGGGTTCGTCACGGATGGGAAGGTGTTAGGCACCCATTCGTGTTGGGTCGAAACCTTGTGCAATCAAAGAGAAAAATGCACCTTGTGCAAGTGTGGAAAACAAAGAAAGGGGGGAGGAAAAGACTTGGCTTGCATCCCGTTGTGAGACCGAGGCTACCTACGTACCCGAGTGATCGGGGTCAAAGCCATGTAGTTCTAAACATGGCACACAGTGGCCACTTACATCATCAAAAACATCAGCAATCAATCAGCCAGAATTAATCAAAAAGGGTTTAGGATTACCTTATGTAGCCCTCCTCTAGCTCTTTGCAATGGGTTGAGTTCTACACCCACCTTCTTGCCACTCCTTAGCTCTATAGTTGATCCTCTTCTTGATTCCTCCTTGCTAGACTACTGCTTGATGCTCCCCACGAAAATCCTCCAGAGTTTCTGCCTTAGAAAATATTTATAAGCTTGGAGAAGTAGAGTTTCTCCAAGCAAGAAGAGCTTATGGGTGTGTATGTGAGAAAGATTGTGTCTCCTTTGAAATGTGTCTGAGGGGTCCTATTTATAGTGCTCTGGGAAGCCTAGGGGCGTGAACCTACTTAATGGTGAAGATTATGCCCGAAAATCTGGTCCAAAACCGCGTAGGATCGAAAAAGAAACAAAATCGGGAAAAATCGGGGATTCTGGAAGGTGATGACTGCCATGGCCGGCGGTCATCCACTGCATGACCGCCACTGCCAGTGGTCCTATGTGGTTGCCCGCTGGCAGCCGGCGGTCTTCGCGAAATGGTCGCTGGTCACCCCGCATTTCACCCGTTCTTTTCTTTTCGGGCCCCCAATCCCCCTAATTCAGGCCTGATTCGATCCTACCGCGTAATCAACCCCTAATCTACCCAGAATCACTCAATTACTTGATCATCACTCCCTCAAATCATTCCATAATCAAAAGATTACCCATTAACACCCAAAATCATACCAAAAGCACATAATCTAATTAAATGATAATTAACTCTGATTTTCCACGAAAATCAGAGCTAAAATTGATCTGCAGGAAATGTGTTAATGGGCTGGACAAACTCTGGAGAATAATTAACTTGGACCCTTAAATCCATTCCTAACCCAAGAATAAATCATCTCAATATAATTGGGTAAGAAATAAATAAAAGGCCCAAGGAATGCATTCTAATGCAAATAAACCTTATTATATGTTTTATCCTAAGGTTAAATCATCTCATTAATCCTAGGATTTAAGTGCATGAAGATTTAGTTCATCAAAATACATTAATTCTGCTAAATTAAAATTCATATTATGCTTGAACCTTGGATCAAATCATCTCATTGGTCCTAAGTCTACACATGTACGAAGTCTAATTTAGTAAAATTTCCGTGGGTCAAATTTGGGTGTTCACAGATGCCCCTCGTTGATGAGTCCTTATGAATTAAGGACGAAACATTAATGTAAGACAAGAACAACCAAATTTGAATGATTGATGCTCGTGGTGTATGCTATGGTTTGGAGCATTCCATGCTCCGCTCCGGGAATCATCTCATCCCAAAGGTTTGAGGGACTGGCCCTCGGTTTTTGGGAATCATCTCTTCCCAGATTTCTTAAGAATCATCTCATCCTGAGATTTGAGGGACTGGCCCTCGGTTTATGGGAATCATCTCATCCCATATTCTCGGGAATCATCTCATCCCGAGGTGGTAGAATCGTCTTATCTATCGGGCCGTTGGCCTGACCGTCTTAGTCTGGATGCTACCTCATGCCGAGGTTTATACATTTCATCTCATGTTCGGGTATTACCTCATGCCGAGGTTTGGGCATCTCATCTTTTTGTCTGGGTGTTACCTCGTGCCGAGGTTTGTGGGTATTCGGTTTCCGTCTAGTCTCTTCATCTCATCGTTTGCGAGAACAGGGTTCCCGCTTCTGACTTGTATGTCTCAAGGTCGACTCATTCTCAAGGTTTGCAGGGTCTAGTCGTCTGGCTTACTGGTTCTCATATTTAGACACCTGGGTCTAAATTCCTCATACCTTGGTTCCTCTCTTTATGTCTGGCTCTATTCATATCTGGATACCTTACCTCTCATTCCTTGGTGCAAAAGTCGAGCCTTTGGCTTTGATCGGACTCTTCCATCTTCTCCTCTGATTAGGTTCACTCCTCTTTCATGATTGAGTTTGCTAGGCTGGCTAGTCTCCTATCTAAACCACTTCATCTCTCTTATCTCATCTTACCGGGTTGCGAAGACTAAGTCTACGGCTTTTGACTGGGCTCTTCTAAGTTCTGGGTTCGATGTGTCTGGATTCCATGCCCCTAGATCGCCTAATCAAATGTGTCGTGTCCCTTGAGACATACAAACTAAAAGACAGGGAGATGCCTCTAGTATCCCGTCACGGTTCTAAAGATGAGGTTCAATGTGCCTTGGTTTTACTAGTTGTCCCCGGGTGTTTCAACCCGACAGTAAACAAGGAATGGGTTTCTCGTGCCCATGGCAATTAGGATAAGTGGAGGCAACGTGCCCTTATGCACAAATATTTGGCAAATCATGCATGTATGGTACATAGAACACTTATTATTGCAAATTCAAGTAAAGTGTCGATAGGTGCTCCTTGTTCAGGTGAAAAATATGCTACCTAATAAGCGGGTACATCTCTTTCTTCTTTCTCTCTTCTTTTTTATTTTCTCTCTCCCTAAAATTTCTCAGATTTTTTTTTGAATTCTCCGAGCGGGGCCCACACACTGCCGACCGGGCGGCCATGTGGATTAGTGACCGCCAAACACGGCGGTCTTGCGTGGATGACCGCCTACAGTGGCGGGCTTCATGACATGACCGCCGGTCGTGGCGGTCACGGCCCCCGGATCTTTCCTTTTCGGTCTTCAGGCCTGGGCTTTAGGGTTTTCACAAATTCCACTGACCCTGGAGCAATATAAATAAAGCCTTGGGTACCTAGAGACCCTTATAACTCGTTAGAATCTTTTTCAAATACATCTAAACTAGCCATGAGTGAAGATTTCCGTGCTAGCGTGCTCCATTAGATGGGAAGTGTCCCCCAAGCGCGTCTCCCTGATTTCAAGCTGCCAGGGCTTTCTGCCTTGTTTAACCTGGCTGAAGTGAAGGTTAATGATAACTTAATTCGTGCTGCAGCTATGTTCTGGGATCATGATCGCCGTGTGTTCCGCTTCGGCCCTTCCATGGTGGAACTCTGTCCGTTGGTGGACGAATTCTGTGCATTCCTTGAAACCCAGATAGAAGATGATGTTGCCACAGTTTCCCTTGCTGCAGTGACCAAATCTGAGGTTTGTGTATTCTTGTCCGTTACAGAGGGACGGATGGAATATCTGTTAGGTAAGGATGCACATATGAACTTGTCGCCCTTGGTTGATCAATACTCCATCGATGTTGTGTCACGTGGGTACCTCGAATGTGATGCATCATGGAAAAGGGATCATAATCATGCCCTGGCTCTGCTGATGGTGCGTGAGTTCTTACTGACTGGTCGCCCCGGTGTATGCCCTTTAAGTGTAGGTGCGCTAGTGGCCAAATCGTTCAACGGTCACAATATAGTGCTTGTTGTTCTAGGCAAAACTCTTGCCTGTTTGGACGTCCTGGCAGCCTGTTCGGACAAGCCCTTGACTGGTTCCCCCTTACTTCTTCAGGTATGCCTCTAGCTTTCATGCATCTTCGGGACTTATCCTTTTCTTCTTCCTTAACCCATGAATTTGTTTCATCGCAGATGTGGTTGTGTGATCACCTTAAACTAATTCATCCTCCAAGATTGGACTTGTATACTTCGATGGGATATCAAGAACGGGTCCTTTCGCTTGCTCCCTCTTCTATCAAAGAATGGGTGGTTTTCATGAAGTGTTCGGAGGAATATCAGGTTATGTGGCATTGCCCTTTGTTCAAGATGCAAGAATTGATCGTCCATACAGTTGGTCACAAGGTTGTGGTGCTTCCAGGAGTTCTTCGAACAACCTTTTATCATCCATCCAGGGTAGCACGGCAGTTTGCGAATGATCAGATGATTCCTCCTCCCCCTCGTTCACCTTTGGAAAGGTTAATGGATGGTCGCACTATAAAGCTCTTGCAAGGGTATTGGAGTTTTCCCACGAAGATGAAGGTTTGTAACATCGCCAACCCTATTCTTCTATGAATTATCAAAGGTGGTTGAAGAAGAGTGTGAGTGAGACCGAACGAATCCTCTCTGGTTACAGAGATAGACTCTTGGGATCGAACATTCGTCAAGAACCTGTGTCCCCCAGTGATCATGAAGAGGATACCTAAGCGTACTTTATATGTTTTACTTAGATAAGTATTCATGACATGTATAATGCATGCAAAATAAACGAGTGAATGAACTCCCATTTCCTTTCTTGTCAACCTTTGATCTTTTATTAATAAAATGACCGGACCCGAGTTGTGCTTCCTATGTATCCATGGCTTATCACTTTCTTTTTTTTTTTTTTCGAGAGCATGGAATCAGGTCTACGTTGTTCTTTTTGCATCGGTTCAAATTACACATGATACTTTTTTAATTGATCTAAGTTGACCGGCTCTTGAAACTCGTTTCCTTCCAAATCTCGTATTTTTGTTGCTCCCTTCGGTAGAATCTCCTTGATGACATAAGGTCCAATCCACTTTGCTTTGAACTTGCCCCTGGGGTCATGCACCGGTTGTCTCACCTCTTTTAGCACCAGATCCCCTTCTCTCAATCCTCTTTCCCTGATCCTTTTGTTGAAAGCTCGAGCTATCCTCATTTGGTATCCTTGTACATGATACAAGGCTGTCAGCCCCTTTTCATCTAACAACGCCAATTGATCCAGTCTTTCTTGCACCCATTCTGTTTCAGGAAGCTTACTTTCCCGGGCCACTCTTAATGACTGTACTTCGAGTTCTACGCATAATACCGCCTCCTCTAGCTCCTTGCAATGGGTTGAGTTCTACACCCACCTTCTTGCCACTCCTTAGCTCTATAGTTGATCCTCTTCTTGATTCCTCCTTGCTAGACTACTGCTTGATGCTCCCCACGAAAATCCTCCAGAGTTTCTGCCTTAGAAAATATTTATAAGCTTGGAGAAGTAGAGTTTCTCCAAGCAAGAAGAGCTTATGGGTGTGTATGTGAGAAAGATTGTGTCTCCTTTGAAATGTGTCTGAGGGGTCCTATTTATAGTGCTCTGGGAAGCCTAGGGGCGTGGACCTTCTTAATGGTGAAGATTATGCCCGAAAATCTGGTCCAAAACCGCGTAGGATCGAAAAAGAAACAAAATCGGGAAAAATCGGGGATTCTGGAAGGTGATGACCGCCATGGCCGGCGGTCATACACTGCATTACCGTCACTGCCGGTGGTCTTATGTGGATGCCCGCTGGCAGCCAGCGGTCTTCGCGAGATGCCGCCGGTCGCCCCGCGTTTCACCCGTTCTTTCCTTTTCGGGCCCCCAATCCCCCTAATTCAGGCCTGATTCGATCCTACCGCGTAATCAACCCCTAATCTACCCAGAATCACTCAATTACTTGATCATCACTCCCCCAAATCATTACTTAATCAAAAGATTACCCATTAACACCCAAAATCATACCAAAAACACATAATCTAATTAAATGATAATTAACTTTGATTTTCCACGAAAATCAGAGCCAAAATTGATCTGTAAGAAATGTGTTAATGGGCTGGACAAACTCTGGAGAATAATTAACTTGGACCCTTAAATCCATTCCTAACCCAAGAATAAATCATCTCAATATAATTGGGTAAGAAATAAATAAAAGGCCCAAGGAATGCATTCTAATGCAAATAAAACTTATTATATGTTTTATCCTAAGGTTAAATCATCTCATTAATCCTAGTATTTAAGTGCATGAAGATTTAGTTCATCAAAATACATTAATTCTGCTAAATTAAAATTCATATTATGCTTGAACCTTGGATCAAATCATCTCATTGGTCCTAAGTCTACACATGTACGAAGTCTAATTTAGTAAAATTTCCGTGAGTCAAATTTGGGTGCTCACACCAGGCACCTGTCATCATCCCTCCGGGCCTTGTTTTCCAGCAGCGGCAACAGCAGCTCGCTGCTGGCGACGACATTATTGATCCCTTCGGGAACATTCCAAACCTGCCAATTAATCAGCTCGTGTGGCCCCGCCACATAGCACCTATTGGAGCCTTAGCACCATTAAACATTGACAACCCGTATGAGCTCAGAACCATTTTGGTTCAAATAGTGCAAAACAAGCAGTTTGGCAGTTCAGCGCTGGAGGATCCTAACCAACATCTGGAGGACTTTTGGATATTTATGCCACTACCAGAACCAATGGTTGGTCTGAAGATGCTAAGAAGCTTCACTTGTTCAAGTTTTCACTTAGAAATTGAGCAAAAAGATGGCTGAAGACACTGCCATTGGGTAGCATCACCACCTGGGCACAAATGGAGGAAGTTTTCCTGAAGAAATACTTTGCCAAAACCAAGATGGATGAGCTTCATAGTGAAATCTGTAGCTTCAAGCAGAAGTACAATGAGACAATGGTTGAAGCATGGGAGAGATTTTAAGATTTGATACAGCATTGTCCTGCTCACATGGTGTATCCACCCACATTGCTGGGAATTTTCTATCGAGCCATGTCTTTAGAGGACAGACGCACCCTAAATGTTGTTGCTGGAGGTAATTTCAAACATGCACCATATGAGGATGCCAAGAGGATTATGCTTAACCTTGAGGATGATGATGAACCATGCCACAACACTAGGGGTGTGCATCAAGTTGACAAAATCACCAGTTTGGAGGACCAGCTTGCTGCTATTTCCATGCAGCTCAAGGATTTGACCACAAAGCATATACAGCCAGTAGCACAGGTATAACCCGTTGCCCAATATAGAGTTTGTGAAATTTGCAGTGGCCCCTACTCTTTCCTTGCATGCCTGACAAACAATTCAAAGGAGGCAAATTTCATCGATCAATGCCCCAATCCACAGTATAACAATTATAATCAGGGGTACAATCAAGGATGGCGTCCCAATCCCAATCAGACTTACCAAAACCAGGGACAACAGCCGCGGCAAAGTGGACAGTAGGGAGGGTCTTCTGAAATGATGGCTATGATGAAGCAATTATTGGAAGGACAACACAAGATGGCAGAAGAGTTGACCTTTCTAAAAGCTCACAACAGAATAATTGAGAATCAGGTCACACAGTATGCTGCACAGCTGCAGAATCAACAGGGCAGACTGCCAGACCAACTGGAGATGATTCCAAAAGCGCAATGCTTGGCAGTAACACTCAAAAGTGGGAAGGTACTAGAAGAGAAGAATGAGGCAGCAAGCAAGCCAGCACCATACCAGCCCCCGCTGTCCTATCTGCAGGTTTATATGAAACATCCACAGGGCGCACTGCTTGGTCATCCAAAAGTAGATCTAAAGGAATAGTGTCAGGCAGTGACACTACGAAGTGAGAAGGAGCTTCCAGACCCTGTTTCTAAACCAGCAAAGGTGACAGCACCCGAATCAAAGGAGAAGTAGGAAGCAGTGGCTGCACCAGTGACGCTGTAAGAAGCTGAACTTAAGAAGAAGGCACTGCTAGTACCTTACCACCCCCACTACCATATCCACAAGTGTATAGAAAGAGCAGACTTGAGGAGCAATATAAAAGATTTGTGGACATGCTCAGTGGCCTAAGGTTGGAGATCCCTTTCACTATATTTCTGGATTAAATGCCCACATATGCCAAGCACTTAAAGGAGATTCTGACCAACAAGTGCACTATAGAGAAGCAGACAGTGGCCCTTACAGCAGAATGCAGTGCTGTATTGCTGAAATAGCAGCCCTTGCCATAACTTGAAGATCCGGGACGCTTTTCAATTCTATGTACTATTGGCACCCAAAACTTCAATAGAGCATTGTGTGACCTTGGGGCCAACATAAGTTTGATGCCATTAACAGTAGCACAAAAGCTCAACTTTGGGGAGATAAAGCCAACACGTTTGGTGCTGCAGCTTACTGGCCCATCTATGAAGTATCCTGTGGGTGTCTTGGAGGATGTTCCTGTGAAAGTTGGAAAGTTTTATATACCTTGTGACTTCGTGATCATGGATATGAAGCTTGATGACCACATCCCAATTATTCTTGGGAGGCCATTTCTCGCAACAACTGGCGCTGCTATTGATGTAAAGGATGGCAGAATTACTTTTCGATTTGGAGAGGAAAGAGTGGAATTTAATGTCCAGCAAGCAATGGAGTCAGAATTGGACTCCAATGCTTGCTATATGGTGAGTGCCATTGAAACTGTCGAGGAGGATATTGTTCATGCAGCAGGCGTTGTGGAATACACTGTTGATTCACAATTGAGTTATTTGGCCAACAAGGATGGACAAAAAGATGGTGACAGAACTATAAAGGTGGAAACACAATCCCATCAACCATTCCAGCTATTGACCCTAACTTGTAAGCCTTGGAGATTCTTAACGACAGTGGCACTATTTCTCAATCTATTGATATGATGGACCCTTCTATTGATGTGCTGAAGCTTCCATCATGAAAATTTAGACGAAATAAATGGAAATTTAATGTGGGTGATCGAGTTCTCCTCTTTTACTCCAAGTTGAAACTCTCAAATGGCAGCTTTCGTAATTGCTGGACAGGGCCATATACAGTGCTCGATTACCTTCAAAATGGAAATATGGAGATTTGTGATAAGGAGAATAGCAATCAAAGTGAATGGCCAGCAACTAAAACATCACAATCCTAGAGTGACATTGGTGAAGGAAATTCCTCAACTTCTTTTTTAGCCACCATGACCAGTGTGAGTTGTACGGTGTCCAGCTACAAGACATAAAAAAAAGCACTGCTCGGGAGGCAACCCGAGGTAAGTTACACTATTTTCAATACATCCCATTAGCTTTATTTTCATTTTTTTTTGTTGATGTTTTTGCAGCCATAAAAAGTAGAAAAATCATAAACCATAAAGACAGGGGGACTGTGATGGCAAGTAGCATGCATTGTCAGTGCAACACACCACTATCGGCAAACAGTGAAGCATACTTAATCCTACTCTTGCACTTTTTAATTTTTCCATGTGCACTGTATGCCATGTCGTGTGTACTCTTTGTTGTGTTTTGCTAAATGCCCATTATACCCCTGCATCCATGCATTTCTCATGATTTGCATCTCATGTTTGTCTTCCGCTTGTTTATTTTTTTGTTCTTTTATTTTATGTTGGACAAGTTTGGGGAGTACCTCCTTTTTTTGTTATGTTTTTATTTTTATGAGTTATGTGCTTTATTTCTTCCCAGTGAGCACACTGTGGAATTTAAGTTTGGAGGAGGCAGAAATTAGCATTTCTTAGTTATGTTCAGCATTTGCATTCTGTTTTTTGTGCAGGATGACAAATCGAAATCAGTATGGTAATCATGACGCTATCAAGGTAACGAGTGTCAATCTTTTTGTTTAAATTGGGCAGTACCTGCTGTTGACTGTTTTAGAATCGACTCTTATTTTCTATCAAGGCAAAATTTTTATCATCTTGGCACATTTGAGGATATGATATATGCATTATTTTGTTGAGCTTAATTTCACTTTATCTTACCTATATCATTATTTCCATTTGACAACCCCTTTTGAGCCTAGGTTGTTGGTCAATTTTATTTTCATATACCTACATCATCACACCATAGCTTTTTGAGGCTTGCACGACCATCACAGTCTTTTAAGCACGCTTTTCTTTGAATTTTTAGCCCGACCCTGTCTGTTTGCTTGCCTAGTTCTAAATTTTTGGGTAATAGTGTGACAGTGTTATGGCAGCGTCCGCTGCAAGGTGAAAAACAAGGAGTTTGTCGAAAATTTGAATGGAGCCCAGCAATTTAAGGACATGGAGATGAGCAATGAATTACAATGAGATCAAGGGAGCAAATTATTCAAAAAGAAAAAAAAACAACAAAAACGAAAACAAAGAAGAAGAAAAAAAAATCTTTTTTGGCTCCCTTGAAAATTTTTTGCTCTCAATATCTCTTGCAAAATCCATTAGTGCTCCAAAATTTCAGGAAATTCTTGGTTTGAGTTAAATTTGAGGATTAATGTCACGTTTCATCCCTGTGTTGCCCTCTCGAATTGAAATTCATCTTTGTGTTGAGTTTTGATATGTTTTGATCCCTCAGTTGATCAATTTTTAAAGGTTTAAGTCCTTTTCAGTACTTTACTATTCAAACCAGTTTACCCACCCAAAATTCGACCCAACTAACCCACCCAACCCGGAACCCCATTAAAAAATCTCCAATAAATATATAACTCTACCTCCCAATATCAAAATTTTGAAAATCATTAAAAAAGTACCAAAAAAATTTAAAAAATTTGTAAAAAATAAAAAATCAGAAAGTAAATTATTTTTTAATTTAAAAATTTTATAAAATAAATTTTTTTCTAGACGAGTGGAGATGAAAGGAGGTAAAACAGAAAAAAAAACATAATTAAATACAAAAATTTAAATTTTTATATTTTTAAATTAAAAAATAATTTAAATTATGATTTTTAATTTATGTAAATTTTAAAAATATTCTGTATTTTTTATAATTTTAATTTTTTTTATATTGAGGGGGAAGGAGGAGGAGGACAAGAAGAAGAAAAAAAAAGAGAAAAAAAAAACATGTAGAGAAGAAAGGTTTAAATTTTTAAATTGTTAAAATCACAGAATAATTTTGATTTATGATTATTAAATTTTTTAAAAAATTTTAAAAAATAATTTGTATCTTTTTATAATTTTAAAATTTTTGATGTTGGGAGGTAGAGTTATTTGTTTATTGGAGATTTTTTAATAGGGTTCCGGGTTGGGTCTGTTAGTTGGGTCGAATTTCGGGTAGGTAAACTGGTTTGAACAGTAAAGTGATGAATTTAAGGGTAAAATCGGTAAAAAGGACTAAAAGTTTAAAAAATTGACCAACTGAGGGATCAAAACCAATCAAAACTCAACACAAGGATGAATTTCAATTCGAGGAGGCAACACAGGCATGAAACGTGACATTAATCCTTAAATTTGAGGAAGAAGGTTACCCTGGTTAGAATTTTGAAAGGTAAACAGTTTTTGCTAGCCTATCTAATTTCCTTTCTTTGGTAGCTTAAACCTACCCACATTATACTCCCAAGAAAGACCTATTGATCCTTGTTTATGCCTTGATGCTCATTAGTGGAGATTGAAAATTTGAGTCGGCCTATGAAATAGATATCTTTAGCCCTGGTACTTAACTTATCATATTGGCATAAGGAGCTTTGATGGAGGAGTGGTTACTTATTGTTTTCCTTTGATCATCTATGTATCTAACTTTGCTACAATTCGAGTTGATGAATTTTCCTTTAAAAAAGGGTTATACTGGATTTTGAGCAGTGAGTGCTGTTGAGTGCGTGATAGGTGCTGTTGATATTTTTAATTTCGAGAAGGCAATTGTAATTTCCTGCTGCATCATTTTCTTTGTGCTTCAGTTTATGTTTTGCTTGAGGACAAGCAAAGATTCAAGTTTGGGGCAATTTGATAAGCGTGGAATTACACACTTTTACAGCATGCATTGTAATCTTTTGGCCTTGCATTTAGCATCAATTCATGCATTTAGTTAGAGAATCACCTGTTTTTACACCAAATTCTACTTTCCTTACTCTTTGTTACCATCATGTGCATTTCGACCTTTTTTGGAGAGGATTTATGATTTTTGGCCAAAAACTAGTGAGGCGCTACTGAATGCTCAATTCCAGTTCAAACTACACAAGCGACAGCGCCCGCTGTCAAGTCCCTATTTTTTTATTACGGTTTGCGCTTACTTTTGCAGGAGTTTTAAAAAGGAGATGCACCTAGACACTCCTTACAAGGAAAGAAGATCTGGAAGTCTAATTAAAGAGGGATTCTTGAAGTTAAAGTCTAGGAATTTAATTCCAAAACCTACTCTTGTTGGAATTTAACCCTAGATGTAAAAGCAAAAAGGGTTTCTCACGAAATTAACAAGCTTTGGGGAGGAGGAAAATCACTAAATTTGGCTGGAAAGAAACTGATTCTTGAGTCGACTATTTATTTTTATTTGTAGTCATGTCGACTATACTCGTTTATTTTATTTTCTTCTTCTTCTTCTTCTCCTTCATGAACTAATTTCTTCTATCTAGGTTTATGGGATGTAGCTAAACTCTTTGATGATTAATTGATATTTCAGACTTGGTTTTATATATATTCGTTATTCCTTGATTTGTGTATGGAGAACCTAACAGTGCATGCGGCTTGATAACCCTCTTGTACACCTTAGACGACTTAGTGAAGTACCGACCGGAGAAGCTAAGAAATCAGAACATTCCATACACAGCCTCTACCCTACTAATAGAGGATCTCTACTTTTAGGTTAGTTGAGGAAACAACCCCTGGCACAGCGCCTACTGTGCCCTAGAAAAGGACTTCACAAGCGGATGCGAGGTAGTCTCGACTAGGGTAGATCTACAATTCAAGCGGATGTGAGGTGTAGATAAACATAGGCTAGGGAGCCCTACAAGGTGGACGAATTATTTACCAAGTTATTGATTTATCAGTTCAGCAGTATAGGCTGTAGTGAACCCCGAACAACCTAGGTTCCTTATTATTGCGTTTTGCCTCCAATCGATATTCTCTACTTTTATTTTCTGTTTATTTACTTTATTATCTCAGTTTATTATCAACACAATCTCGATTTTATTTATTTATTTGTTATTTAGTCTAATCAATTGAAATCCTAAGGATAGTATTGTTTACAGCAGTCCTTGTGATTCGACCTTGTTTACTACAGCATGTTGTATACTTGCAACTAGTTTTGCACGAACAGATGGCCTAGGAAACTAGTGCAAAAGCCAAAAAAAAAATAAAATTGATAACATAAATTATGATTGGGAAAGTTATCTCTGTCCAAATTATTACTTTAATAGGAAAATAATTTACAAAATTTCACGAATCTTTTTCAACTTTCAGAGGTTGGAAGATAGACTTAAATTCCACCCTCAACCACCCTTTTGACAGACCAAATTTACCTAGAACTGATCCAACGTCAGAGAACAACACTTAGATATTTTTAATGGGTCAACGGTATATTTGGTACGTAATATATTTTAAATTCGTCAGTTGTATATCCCGTGTTTTTGTCAATTATATATCTGGGGCAACACTTCGATGGCATGGAGTGTTATAATCAATTTTTTATTTAAATCTTTATTGTTTAATCTATATAAATATATTAAATTAGAGACCTAGATCTCTGGTGTTGACAAGTGGCTCCCTAAAGATTGACATGTGGCAACTAATTTTGTCAGAAAGTAATTAATATATTATTTAGTGAATTTAATAAAAAAAATTTAACATTCTATATTTAATTCTAAATCAATTGTTTGTGTATAAATTGCTAGAGAGAACGTAAGGGCAATGAGAAGGCACAATTGAGCTTAAAAAAAATTAAATGCAGAAAATTAAGAGTCACATGCATCCATATATCAAATTTATGAAATGTTTCTTGAAAACCAAAGGTCATATGTATTTAATGTTACAATTAATGTTACAATCAATTTTTGTGCTATAAAATGAGGAAAACCATACACTATGCCGATCATATTACTAAGGTATTCTCTTTTTTTTTTTTCACAACTAAACAAAACCATGCTTCATGTTTTAGAGAATTGGTTATTTATGCATAGTTAAACTTCTGAATTTTCAGGACAAAATCAAAAATTTGTGCTTCATTCACAATCAAGAAATAAAACCCAAGACAAACAATATAACCTTCATGGGGAATCAACGTAAGCTTTCAAATCCTCTCAATATAGTTGTACTGTTCCTATTTTAGTATTCATATTTTAGAGCATGAAATACCTTTTCAATTACTTTTGTCTCCTTCGGTAAGATTAACTAAATATCCGTGTGCAACACGGTATAAATCAATCAGCACACAAACACGTATGTAACACGTATAGTTGCCTAGTTTTTTTCTTATATCTATCTCTATAAATTTTGGAGAATAATAGTAAAAAGTAAGGATATTTTTTTAATGACATAAAACGGAATATTTAACATTGAATGTACAAATGACTTGTGGTAGGAGACATGCAGGAGTTGTTATCTATTATAGAGGTTTTATTTAAGGAGCATTCTGCAAACTTTGTATAAAATAAGTTTAAGTGGAAGAGGTCAACTATGCAATTGACATATACCAATTATGTTTTTATATCGTTTAAAAAATAACTAGCCATCGCTATGTGTTTCACAGAGAATGAGTAGTGATATAAAAAAAAAATCTATATGGAAAAATATCTATATCATTCTAGTATATTTTTTATAAAAAAATAACACTTAAATTTATCTTAATTTTGTCGTACCTTGCCCCTAGGAATTTTTTTTAACGTGGACAAACTAAAAGTTTAGACTTCTGTTTTGCCAATAAGTTTCAATTTTAACCAAATATGAAGGGAATAATATTGCATCAAAGTAGGCCTATATGTATAGATACAACTATTCGTAAGAAAAAGAGTAAGAAAAATTGGAGAGAAAGAGGGAGATGTATGTCACTCCTAATATTGTGTATCTCTATTTATAGACATAGGATGTAGAAAAATTTCAAGAGTTTGTACTTAATGTTAGTAATTCTAAACAGTGTTATTAGAACCGGATCGGACCAGGCCAGACCCAGAAAAGGTCCGGAATCATGGTTCATTAGTCAGACCGGGTTCGAACTAGGCATAATAATTATTAAATAATTAATATTTAATACTCCCTCTGTCCCTTTTTAATTGACGCTTTAGCAATTTAATTTTGTCCCAAAAATATTGACGTTTTAGGATATTTTGTGAATAGTAAATGGAAATTTCTCCACTTTACCCTTTATCCTAATCACATATTACTCCTGAAAGTACTCCCTCTACCCCATTTCTTTTCTTTCTTTTCTTTTCTTCCCCTCTCCCCCGTGTGCCGCCACCACCACCGAGACCATCACCTGACACCACCAACCACCACAGCCGCCACCACCTCTTCCCTTATTCCCTTCCTTCTCCACGCTCACCATCGACGCAGGACGCAGAGCCGCCGCCGTCCTTCCTCTCATTTTCCCATCGCTACAGCCGTCGTCCATCTCGCTGCAGATCGTTGTCGCACCGCCAAAAGCCGCGTGCCTCTACTTCCGCTGCCTCGCTCGTGCCGCATCGCCCGTCGCTCCCCGCCGCATCCGTCTCGCCACGCCGTCGCCTGCGACGCCACCTCATAGCAAGTGAGCAAGACGGGTTGAAGATAAGACGCGGGTCGACCCATTTGTGACAGGTTTGGCCCGGCCAAACGTTCTTGCTATTTATGTATTATTATTGTTTTTGTTTTGGCCAATAAAATTAGTGAATTACGAATACAAAAGAGGAATTCAGGGGCTGGCAATGGTATGGAATGGATGGCATTTTTTTCTGTGCATATGAATTCAGGGGCTGACGATATGGAGGTTGCCGGGAGGAGGGTATGCGGTGGGGAGGTTTTTAGGGGCGAGGAGAGGGGAGAGACCTTTGGTTTACACAGAAATGGATGGTGGGTTTGGTAGTAATCGAAGAGGGGATGGCTTGAGCGGGAGGGCGCCGTGGAGGGCTAGACTGAGGAGAGCAAGACACGGTCTTGATGGAAGTAATAGTGGTGGAAAGGGTAATGGGAGTAATGGTAGTGGTGGGTTTCGATTGGGTCGGGTTTTTAGGCATTGGTTTGCTTATTTTGGTGGGGTTGGTGGGAGGTCTGGTTCGAGGATTTCCAGGAGTAATAGCTCTGCTACTGCTCATGCCTGTACTTCTCTTCCACTTACTTCTCCTCCTTCTTCTTCAAGTAGAACAAGGCCTTGGGGTGTTATGAAGTTTGAAGGTGTCGGGAGAGGGAGATGATGAATAAGAAAAAGAATAAATGCAGTTTGTTGTCATTGTGGATTGTGATGATTGTTTTTTTTGGTTCCATTCACAATCGAACCAAAAGTTTCAATTTGTTAAAAATCCGTTACAAAATCCTAAAAAAGCATATTCCACATGTAAATCCTTTTTATTTAAATCTTATTATTAAATCCTAAATTGTATTTTTAGGATTTTTATAGGTACATATAAATCAAAACATAGGATTTTATAATGCCGTATGATTAGTGAATTTTAGATTCGGTAGGGGAACATACAAAGAAAAATTGAAAACACTTGATATATTCGAGAATAGAGAACTACACTCCTAATCAGCCCTCCTAGGCTTCTTCATCTTCAGCTCCCCCTTCAGGCGGTTGTTCTCTCGGGCTAGATCATTGCTCTCGGTGGCAGCTGCAACCCAGCTGTCACGGAGCCTCTGATAGGCCTCCTCCCACCAATCTAGCAGCTGATCTCGGTTCCGGATCATCTCAACCAGCCGCTCATTTTGTTCCACAAGTTGCCGACATATCGCTTCCATGGCCTTGCCGTGCTCGGCCTCAATCCTAATATTCTCACACAGGCCATGAATGGTTGCTTCCATGTCGTCAACCATAACTTGCTATGTGAAATATGCAGAGAATGATCGGTTATATGTTCCTAGTGATTATGTGTGGCTAGTGTGGTTATGTGAGTTTTTATGGGAGTGGCTAACGGGTGAATGTCACATCTCTCATGAAGCAATAATTCAATCAGTGGCAAAATTTTCAAAAAGCAAATCCTAGAAGATCGAAAACGGTTTGGATTTTTATGAAAAGTAATAGAGCAATAATGTAGGCAGTGGAAAAGATTTCAAAAAAAGAAAGTCTTGAGGAGCGTAAACAATTTGGAGTTTTGTGGAGAGAGGTCTGCTTTACCGTTTATCAAAAAAATCTTTTGGATTTTTCCTGGAAAAGGGCTAGGGTCTAGCCCGAAAAACGTATAAAGTAACGAAGCAATAAATGAGGCAACGGCAAAATTTTCAAAAAGCAAAATCTTGAAGATCGAAAACGGTTTGGAGTTTTGTGAAGGGAATCTACTTTAGACCTTCCCGGGAATAGGTGGGGTCTAAACTTTGAAGAACAAAACGGTAAACTTTTTTTCTCCTATAAAAAGCAAAACAATGGAAAGCAAAAACCACAAAGCATCTTTAAGCAACAAAACGCTAAGGCAAAAGAAACTACCGTACTCAGAAAATTAAAACACCAACTCGTCC
Source organism: Turnera subulata (assembly GCA_028386065.3). Taxonomy (NCBI): domain Eukaryota; kingdom Viridiplantae; phylum Streptophyta; class Magnoliopsida; order Malpighiales; family Passifloraceae; genus Turnera; species Turnera subulata. The sequence continues at coordinate 26,949 of JAKUCV010000228.1, read as the reverse complement.
GAAACAACATGCCTGCTCCGTCATCCGTCTTCTTCGTCGAAGGTGCCAACCTAGGCAGAAGAAACCGGCTGGCCTACAGCATGATCAACGAGTGCCCAGAAGAACTGCCGATCGAGCTCGGCAGGATTCCTCGTCTGGTCTTCGTCGATGAACTCTACTCGTGAGGTTCTTCGTCACTCCCATGGAAGAGACGTTCTTCCTAGAGGACCATGGCACTCTGAGGACCTCCTTCTACAGCTCAGCCAACTCCGTCATGTTTTGAATCTCTGAAAGACTTCTGGAGTTTAACCTAGAGTCCACTTGCCAATTCCTGGAGCAAGGCACCTATTATCAGCTCTCGATGACGGCCCAAAGCATGCCCAGAGTAACTCGTCTACCTCCAACTTGGCCAAAGGCCCGACTACTGGTGTGGAACTGCAGAGCAGTCGCTAGGCATTCCCAGGAGTTCTCGCGTACCCTGAGGGACCTGAAGAACTAATACAAGCCCAACATGGTTCTTCTCACCGAGACCCAATGGCAGCCTGAAGATGATCATGGTCTCATCCCACTCCGGTTCCCTGCAACAAACCGGTTCGAGCTTCCTGGCCAGGACAACAGGGGCGGCATGTGGTTCTCGTGGAGCGAAAGGATCACGGTCAACATCAACAATGACCCCAACAGCTTCAGGGTCAACGTCGTTCCAAGGAGATGAATGTATTTTTATTTTTATAAAATATCAATGTAATATTTATGTTTGTAATGATAATATTAGTATTATTAATAATATTTATGTTTTCGCTTATTTATGGCATCATTTACCTCATATGTGAATGTTCTGCGACAGCTGGCGTCCCTTGACTGGATCCATAATGCACTAACTAAAATGATATAAAATAATAAACAAATGGAGCGAACTATGCAAACAAGAATAACAAACACACAAGGACTACCCAATAAGACCTAACGCCCGCTCCGCTACTAAAATGAAACGCCCCGACCCGCTCCGCTACTGGAGGCAGTTTTGATTATAAATTTTTAATTACATAACTATGAATTAGAAATTTTCATACTTATCGTAATATAACCATATATTTTCTCAACATATAAAAGAAAGTCATCTGAATTGACTGTACAAGTCAAAACAAAAGTCACTCTCGTGGCTGTAATAAGTTAAGCAAAAATAGAAAGCAAAAGCACATACTGTAGCAGTAATAGTAGTACAAAGCAAGCAAACCAGAGTGGACCCACCGTTATGTCCTTGCATAGTTTGCATTTTATACTAAAATAATAAACTACTTACACGTTTTGATTAAGGATATTTTGGTCATTTACCAACCAAACAAATTTGAAAATGGAGTTATCTTTAATTAAATATTAAAGGGTAATTTAGTCTATACTTAACACAGATTCTAAAAAGTAAAGCTATCCTTAATAAGCGTGTTGATTCCTTAAACGACAATAAAAAAGGGACGGAGGGAGTAATCTATATAACTATATACTATATAAAAGCACCAACTCTAGAAAAGCCAGCAAATTGATCCCATTACCCCTCATTAATTAAAATTGACCCAAGTGCCCTTCATTATTTAATTATATTACTATCTATATAACCTTATAAATACAAGAAATAAGTAGAGCAAATCCACTATGGCGACACTAAAAAAACACATGAGTACCATATTCAATTTTTTTGTTCTCCTACAACTTTTACGACTACTATCTTTATCCCTATCCACAAATTAAATTTAATAACATTAATTTTTGATTGAAAAATCTATATAAAATATATCTATCTACATTATATAAAAATTTATTTCTATTACTAACAAAGTAAAGTGATTACAATCTATAATTACAACGATTGCCTTCCATCGATTTAAGAATATTGATTTAAACAAGGTTGCAGATAATGATGTAACTAGCTAAGGCTACTGTATCCGTTAAATCATAACCCACTGACTTTGGTAACAACAAACTGAGTCTCTTAGTTTGACTAATAAATTGAATTTTAAACCCATTAATTTATTTATTTTCAATTAATCAGTTGGACCCTAATTATTTTTGACATTTTTTTCCAAAAACTTATCTTTAATTAGCAAGCCCTCCAATAATATGGAATCTCTTTGTTATGCCAATTAAGATTTGTTTACATTATACATAAGTTCTTTTCAAGAAAATAATTATAAAGCTTTATTTATATTTTCTAAACAACTATGATGAATTATGAAAAATAATTATTATTGAATAATAATAAAACTATGACGAAGAACTGCCGAAGAGTCGGTGAAAACTATGAACAGAAATGACATCAGTAAAAAAGAATAATCATAGAGAAGAATAATTATAAGAACTCAAGAAATATATATTTTTTTAATTTATTACCAATAAGAACTTTGGAGCAGAAAAATTGATTTATAAATTTCTATTCTAATACAAAAATTAATTCTAAACAATTTGTATCCATTTGTTCAGAATATAAAAAAATTATTGTCTACATTATAAATAAGTTCTTCTCAAGTTAATGATTAATATATAAGTCTTTATTTATATTTTCTCAACTATTACCAAGAATTATAAAAAAAATAATATTGTTTGAAAAAATAATAGAAATACAAAGAAGAACATTCGAAGAGTCAGCAAAATTTATAAACAAAAACAATGTATATATATAAAAAAAGAATAATGATAGAGATGAATAATCACAATAACTTATGACGGATGTATTTGTAGTTTATTGTCAACAAGAACTATGAAAAAAGAAAAATCAAAGAACAGTCAAATGGTCAATAAAAACTACCAACAACAACAACAACGGCTAAGGAAAAAATAATAACATAATTTAATAATCCCCTTCATTAGTAATATAATTTAATAATTTAAATTATATAATTTAGAATATTAAAGAATTAAAAAATATCATTACCCATAATCAACATATACATTCTTATTCTAATAGAAAAATTAATTCTAAACAATTCATAGATTATGGAATTTTTTTGTCTACATTATATGTAAATCCGTCTCAAGAAAATGATTGATATATAAGCCTTTATTTATTTTTTTTCAACAACTATCAAGCATTAAGAAGAATAATAATTACTGAAAAAACAATAAAATTGTGAAGAAGAATAACTGAAGAGCCAGCAAAAACTACAAACTAGAATAACTTCTATCAAACAGAAAAATCATGGAGAACAAAAGAGAAACCAGCGACATCGATATTTAGATGCAATGACGTTGGTTCAACGATTTGGGAAACCAGATTTGTCTATAACAATAACATGCAATCCAAAATGGCAAGAGATTAAGGATACGTAGAAATATGGACAAAAAAATAAATCGGAGTTAGTAGATAAAGTGTTGTAAGCCAAATTTCGGGATATCAAAGATCAAATAATTAAAAAACATATATTTGGAGAAGTAATAACGCATTCTTTCATCACAGAGTTTCAAAAAATAGGAATGCCACATGTACATTTATTGCTTATGCTGAAGGAAAGCTATAAAATTACATCTCCATAACAATTTGACCAATCGTTTGTGCGAAGATTCCAGACTAGAAATAAAATTCTTTGCTCCATCACTTAGTATCAAAGTGCATGATGCATGGGTCTTGCAGTGAACTGAACAAAAATTGCGGTTGCATGGTGCAAAACAATATTGATAAAAAAAAAGTCGGCAATGTCGATTTCATTATCCTAGAAGATTTACTTCATCAAAAACTAAAGGAAAAGATGGTTATCCAATATATAGACGAAAGAATAATAATCGAATCGTGAGAAAGAAAGGTAAAATGCTAGATAACCGATGGGTTGTACTTTACAATCCATATCTCTTGACAAGATATAATTGTCATATTAATGTCGAGATATGCTAAAGTACATGTTCTATAAAGTATCTTTACAAGTGCATTTACAAAGGACACGACAAAATGACAGTGAATATTGCAGAAAACAATGGGAGTAAATCGATAGATGAGATTCAAAATTTCCAAGATGCAAGATTTGTATCTTCATAAGAGGCAGCATGGAGAATTTTGGGCTTAAATTTATATGAAATCATTCCCTCAGTTATTAATCCACAGTTGCACTTACCAAGGAAACAAGTTGTTTATTATTAGGAAAATGCAAATTTATCAAATGTTATTAGTTGGGATCATATAACAAGAACAATGCTCACTGAATTTATGGTGATGTGCTCCAAAGAAGAAAGTGCCAGTAAATTTCTCTATAGGTGTTAAATTACCTCTTACCATAAGTTTATTGAAACATTTTTAATTCTGTTTTCCTATAATTTTAGTGGGGAAAAAATTAACTTGTCCTGCATGTAGTAAATTAAATTCCATCATACATTTTTAATATTTTTTTGGGCAGTTTTCTTATGTTAAGAAAGAAATAATATTTATTTTATTTTAGGAAAATGGACATTGTAACATTAAATGAAATATAATGTATAGTAACAAAAAGTATTAAATTTAAAATACTTTTTTACTAAAAATTTCTAAATTTATAGGGAATTTCTGGAACATTATGTGTGAAAAAGAAAAAGAGAAAACGTAGACGCTGAGAAAGAGTAAATTCGTTGTTGACCATGTAAATTCGTCAAATCCAAAATAAGGTGAAAGGTACTACCTTCGACTACTTTTGAATCATGTAAGAGGACCAAAATCATTTCAAAATCTTTTGTCTGTTGCTGGAGTGCTGATGAAGGCATATCAGATTGTATGAAGGAAGCTGTCAAGTTCCAAATGCCACAAGAGTTACACTGATTTTTTGCCATCATTTTGGTGCACTGTTGCCGGAAAATGCGAGGGTACTGTGGGCTTTTTATTTTGAATCAATGTCTGGAGATTTCAGAAGAAACCAAAAACACTCCACTGAGGTTCAAGTTTTATTGAGACTCAAAAGTGTCAATTATTTTTCAGAAAGTATGGGAAAAAAATATCTATGAATATAAGCTATTCGTTTCAAATATTTATTCTCTTAAAGATCAAACAACTCTCCCAAGAAAAATAACTAAGGAAAGTCAATTGATATCCCTTTGGAAGATTTGAAAGCACATACCAAGTTAAACCTTGAACAAGAGATTGCTTTCATGACGATTATGGAAAGAATACAATTTGGAAACAGTGGGATATTTTTTGTAGACGGCCTGAGAGGGACATGAAAAATATTTTTATATCGTTTATTAATTGCAAATGTCAGATCTAGAGGGATGATAGCACTTGCAACTGCAACATGTGGTGTCGCAGTAGCAACTATGCCTGGTGGATGAACTGCTCACTCACATTTCGATATATCGATCATCACTGATGAAACAACTTCATGGAAGATGTCAAAGCAAGACTCAACTGCATAATTGATGAGAAAGGCAAGACTTATTGTGTGGGATGAAGCACCAATGGCAAAGCAGTTTGCAATAGAGACAGTAGATCGGACACTTCGTGACATAATGAATAGTGAAGAACCTTTTGGAGGAAAAGTTGTCGTATTTGGTGGTGATTTTTGACAAGTATTGCCAGTAATTCCGAGAGGTACAAGACAACTAAAAACAAAAAGGATAAGAGATGATTCAAAATTTACATATTGGATATACAAAACATGATTATTTTAACAGCAGTAAAAGTAAGTATATAAGTTTAATAATGTTAATATATATACTTTCACAACAATATTTGTTTTATTAACCAAAATATTAAATGTATGTCGGTCCTATATTGTTTATTCCAAGCTAAAATTATGAAGGTAATAAACAAAGAAAAACCATGGTATCATGCCTGCAAAAGATATGGAAAGAAAGTAGATGTTTTAGACAACAAATCACGATGTAAAGGAGAAAAAATTGCAAGGAATATGATGGATACAAACCAAGGTATGAGTAATATAAAAATCAAACAATGACTTATCTTCGCTAAATATTTACATTTAAAATTATGATTAACATATCCAATTCATATCTTATAGGTACATGTTATGTTTGAGGAAAAAGATAATGCATTGGTAACCATATTCGACGAGGCAAAAATGATAATTTTATGCGATGTGACTAATTATATTATGATGTCGGGAAATGGGTTAAATAATGAATGATAAGTAAGAACTTATCTATTTTGGAATAGTTATTGACAAATCTAAGTTTTTATTTTGTAGACAAAGCAACAAAAAGAAAAATTGATCGATTGTGAAAACGAAGAATACATTTTCTTAGTAAAGATGAACAAAGCAAACGACGAGAATAGGAAAAAAAGGACGATTTTTTATGCAAAGGAAGTGCAAAAGGCAACTGCTGAAGAATAAAATAAAAAAAAAACTTGGATTTGTACTGAAGACGAAGACAATCAAATGCAACCAGCTCTTAAGAAAGTTAAACTAGAAAAAAAAAATTAAAAGTGTTCTATTGCATACACTTTACTTTTCAAAGTTTCTGTTAACTCAATATTTACAAATGTCAAAGTTTTTTATATAAACTGCATTCATGCTTAATATATTACAATTTAATTACAATGCAAAAAAATATTATTAGAAGAAGTAATTATTTTATTGATGCTAAATATGAGGTAATTATTATATTAGTAATTTGTAGTTTATTTACGAAATTATAAATTATAATTGAAATATTTCACATATTTTAAAAAATATTTACAAAATTTTCTAATTATAAAAAAAATTTTACAAATAACAAAATTGTATCACGTGCATCGCACGTGGATAAAAAACTAGTATATGTAAATGCATATGTATCTATAATTATAAACTAAAAATAAATATAAAGTCTAGAAATACAAAATTTCACTAAAAAATACTAGTTTCTTATAAAAATAAAATAAAAAATAAAAAAATTAGGATAATTATGATTTGAAAATGACCCGACTGGGTCATCGATTTGTACCGAGTCATTAAAAACCGGCTGGGTCATCCGATTTTTTCCAGGTCAATGTCTTGTCCGGTCCAACTATCCTAAAAACTCAATATAGCTTCCGAATCACGGTCCGACCGATTGAATCGGCTGGTGTCGTCCGATTCTGATAACACTGATTCTAAAAGACATTATCTAGAAAAAAAGAACCACAATCTTTATCCCATGGAATTCCAATAATTTTTAAAACTCCAAGAGATATAGTCTAAATATTATAGAATTCTAAAGATTTGTATTTAATTTAAGAATGCAATGTTAAAAATTTTCATAAAATATTTACTAAATAATAAAAATTAAGTATTATTATATTAAATTATATGATATCAATTAAGAAAATCTCATTATATCGTTTTTCTCATTTCGTAAAGAGACGGATCTCTAATAAAAATAAATAATATTATTTATTGATAAATAAACTTTTATAGGTTTTTATTTATCCTTTTAAAAATAAATAATATTACGTACTACATAAAATTATAACTGTCATCCATTAAAAATTAAATTCCAAGGAGCGCTAGTACTAAGAAAAAACGAGGAACAGGTAGGAGGAATCCCAAGAAGTTGATAACTCTGTCAATATCTTGTTGGAAAATTATTAAAAGTGAATCATGCCATGGAACAAGACAACCAAATATATTAAGCACGGATAGTAACAGAAGTATAGATCGTAGAAGCTGCCCATAAAACATTTCCGCTAGAAAAAGCAGCAAAGACACCAACGTTTTTATCAAAAGAAAAATGCAATGACATCAACGTTCGGTGCATCAGGTTATATTTTTCAACGTTGTACAGAACAATTCTTTTCCTCGTGAAGGACCCCAAAAATTGACAAATGAGCATGCAGGGATCAGATCATTATAAACATAGAAAGTGAAAGCAGAAAAATCTTCTTCACTTCTGTGGTGCAAAACAAAAGGAAAAAAAGATAAAAATACTAAAATAGCAAATGCATAATTTAATTCGAGTGCTTCTATACTTATTTTTCCCCAAAAAAAGTCTCTAATGTGAGTTAGAGACTTCATATATGGTGCGGACCAATGTTTCATATTTGTATATATTAATTAGGACGTAATATTAATGTCTTCTCCTTGTGTTTGGGAAACAAAACTGCAAATCTGCTCCAAACAATTTATAACTTCACATGTGAACAACTCATTCAACAAGAAAAACCCAATAATCTTCAACTCAGTGTCTATTCTTACTGTTCAATTAGATTTAACTTCACTATTCTTAATTTATCATCAATTGTGTTTTCTACACAAAATACAAGTTCTTCACACTGTTGTAAATTTGCTAAATTTATTGCTATATACAATATGTTCTACTTGTAACTTCACAAGGGCCAAATTAATCCAACCCAGAAAACCAATATTCTCTTATTTTTATGCTCTTTTTTTCTTTCATATATAGCATTTATTTTTCTACTCTTTTTTTTTTTTTACTTATGTTTGGAATCTAGTCGCTAATGCAAGTTTCCCAAAATCTTACTGCTTGCTTAAGATATATACCTTTTATAATCTTCACATATCCAGCAATCTTCTCTCAATCTGAATTAAATTAGTTTATCTTCAATATGAAAACAGTGATGGGAGAACTTTTATCCCTTGGTGGGTTGATTTGGCTCGAATTGTATTAATCAGGTTGATCAATGGGCTTCTAACTAATACTCGTAATTAAGAAAAAAAAAACAAAAATGGTCAAATGAAGCTCGAAATAGAGTTTTCATCCTATGAAACATCCAAAAGATGCTTAAGAGTTAATGCTCGCCAGTACACTTTGAGAACCAATATATCTGTTAACTTCTTACTGAAAGACAAGGAGCAATTATTTAGGTATGAGTATAGCTTGGCCTCGATTTAAGATGCGTAGGTGCAAATATTGTTTGACAGTTAGCCATTATTTGAACATGTCGATCGAGATATATATGGATATAGATATATACTCCTCCTGTATATCAAAAAAAGAAAAGATATATAGGAGATAAAGGCAACATGTGTAGAATTACAATTCATATGGCAACAAAGACTCTAAATGGCAGGCAACATGTGTAAAAAAGTTTAGAATGAAAGTTTTATGAACACATGTTATTGCTGCGGGTTAAAAAAGGTAACATTTGTAATAATGCCTCGGCAAAAAAGGAAAAAGAACATATATAATAATGCCTACCCACATGAGCCATCACCAGCTCTTTAAATTTACCATATCTAATTATGAGAGTGAAAAGACTAGTAGCACCCATGATATGCAATAGTTTTGAAGTAGTTTCGAAGTATGACTTTTTTTATTATTATTATTTTGTCGAAGAAAACTCATGCTTGCTAGATTATTGTAGGCGCCTTGTTATCAGTGGACTTCTATATATACAGTTTTGCAAATTATGCATTTCAGCTATATTGTTGCAGGCAGATGTTCTTGGTTTTTTTTTTTTGATTGATGCAGATGTTCTTGGTTGACTGAAGTTGCAGCTATATAAATGGAGACTCAAACTCTATATTAGGTTTCTCATAACTCAATCGTCCAATTATAATTTAATTTCATCCCACTTCTATGTTGACTCTATACATGTTGAAATTTGAGTTAAGCTGACTTCAGTCGAGTACTAGCTAGCATGTCCAACTCGGTTCGTCAAGGAAATGCTTGAGCTTGAGGTTTAATATTTAAGCTCGATATTTAAACTCAGTTTGATATGCTCGGTACCTTAAACGTGAATCAAGTTGATCAAAGTTGGCTCAAATGCAGGCTTCTTCAGCCAAGAATGACACGAAAAATACCAAGAATTTTATCGGGAACTCAGCAAGACTAAAACACGAGAGAGTAGAAATATAGCAATGGAAGGTGTGTACATAATGGAAGAAGAGTGGTTTACACGGACAAGACAATCCTCGAATGCCCAACCGTAATTAATGACTTTAAATTTTCAATTTTAAATCCTTTTTTTGGGCCAAATTTAAAATTTGAATCTTTGTAACTACCATTCTTAATAGCCAACAGTGTGAATTCTTGCTAACCCATGTCACAACGTCTAATTTGATTTGACAAAATCGAATTCGATCAAAGTGATTCTATATATGTTATCGGACCACAATCCAATTAGGAGAAAATATTTCTTTTGAAATATATTACAACCTTTATATAGTAGGTCGTCTTATTTCTGAAGTACTCCTTTATTTTTAAATTCCTTTTATACCCTCAATATATTATTAGTTTCTAGTTTGCCCTGATGTTAAAAAAAAATAAAAAATTAGTTAAAATAGTTGTTAGGCTATCTTGTCTTTTTTTTTTTTTTCTTAAATCTCAAATTGTGTATTGATTTTATTGCTTCCAAACAAGCCCTAGGCTAGTTTTACAATCATATTTCTAATCTTACTATTCTTCATGAGTTGTTTTATTTCTAGTCCCACTATTTTGCACGACTATATTTCGTTGTACAATAAATCAAACTCAAGAACTTAAAAGTACATCGAAGTATTTCATTCTTTACTTTCTATAGGTACATTCACATCAAGAAACCATAAAAAAATTTTGATGTCCCCCCCTTCCCAAAACAAACATAGAGGTACCTAGGAAAAAGATTAAAATGCAACCCAAGATTGAATAGGAACTGTAATGGCGGTGGTGGCCCAGGGGTTTAGGGGGACATGGCCCCCGGATTTTTAGTTTTCCCATATAAATCCTACCGCAACTCATGTCGTATTCCACCCCCACTAAATTTTATTTTTTTATATAAATTTTTATTATAACACACAAAATATTATATTGGCCTCCTCTAAAAATTATATCTAGTTCCACCACTTAGGAAGGACCATATAATCAAATAACTATTTTAATTAAAGATTTCCCTAAAGAATAATCATCAAAATTTAGACGTAGGCACTGTGCACAATAATTTGCTTGACTTGGACAAGTGAACTCCTATCAACCTAAACTTTTTTCTTCACAAAAAAGAAATCCAAGAAAAAAAAGCGATATTAGGATTTATGTGGGATTGCCGCTATAGGTAAGGGTAAGCATTCAGTCTTTCGATTTAGGACCAAAATAATTTGGTTGGCCTATCGTCTGTACTAATTTTTTTAAAAAAGGACTGGACCGGATTGTAATTATATATGATTATCTGTCCTAATTTGGGTGACACAAAATCGCTTCGGTCCAATTCGTGGTCTACCTAGATACCAGTGAAACATATCTTCAATAAGTAGAGGGTCAATAAAAACTTTCAGTACTGGAGAACCAAAATAGTAGTACTAGGAATCCAGCTAAACCCAAAAATAAGAAAGAAAAAAATCTGAAGCCAAATTATAATATTGACAAATGCTTTCCTTGCACAATTCTAAATTCTAAAGCCAAATATGTTTCACGATCTCTGCATTGCATCCACCGCATCATCACTACCATTTGTCTTCTTCATTATTTGCCGATATAGAAATCCAAGGATGAGAGGAGGCCACGATTACATATATCAGAAGCCATCACCGAGCATCATAAAATTCAATGGCCGTACAACTACAAGGCCCCACAACTTGCAGTTATTAGTTCGACAAGGAAAGGAAGGGCCTGCAAAGGTTGGATGCAATGCATCAGATTTTGCAGAAGTCACAACGTTGGACCCATCATGCATGCCTATAAAGCGAGCATGCCTAAGCCTCAGCCTCAGCCCTCAATATTTACATTCAATGCCAGCCATTAATTACTTTGAGGAAGCCTGTATTACCCTTGTTCTTTTTGTCAATGAATGGATTCACTTCATTGCACCTTGGTGGTCTTTGTCAACATTTTCGGATTTATGGAGACTGCTGCCAACTGGAATCGTACCAATATCCTTTGTGATGATTCCCCTGAAATTTGGGAACAAGATCATGGTTGAAAGATGATATCATTCCTAGTTTCTCATGTACCAAGATTAGGGTGTCAAGGATAGTTTGTGCGCAAGCCTTCCTGGTAGTGGCATCATATATAATCTGTGTGTCTTAAACTTGCCAACATGCGAAGAAATTAATTTAATTAAAATTGGATTTATTTGTATTATTTTTTAGAGCCCAATATGATTTTATATCATTTTAAACTTTAATTAGACTTATAATCCTATTTTGTTGATTTAATGGTAATCCATAACTGATGATCCATGCAATATGACGATTTTCGGATAATTTTCCGGGGAATTTTTCGTGCGATTTAAGTTGTAGAAGCTTGTTAAGATTTTTCCTCAAGAAATTTTTATTTAATTCTTTGGAGTAACATTTAAGTTTGCGTAAATTAAGGCAAAATAAAAACAGTCACTATATGCCCATATGTTTAGGGTTTTTCTTTTTTCTCTATTTCCTTTTAGAGAAAAACGGAGCTGCCGCCGACGACTCTCTTTCCGGCGGTAAGCTGCCCACTAATTAGTTTTTTCTTTTTCGTTTTTCAATTTTGTTAGTTTTGTCTTACTTTTTATTAGTTTAGTCCTACTTTTCTGAGTTTCTTTTCTCCATCAAAATTTTTTTCACATTTTTGGGTGATTCAAACAAGATTATGGAAGCCAAAACCCATGGAAGAAGATTTAACTTCAAGAACAATTCTCTGTCTCTTGTAGAAATTCAATAACAAAGAGATATTTTCCTCAATAGGTATGTATGGCCTTCATCTGTTGGTTGGTGGTTGTTGTACGGACGATACAGGTTATGACGTCCGCGAGAACAGAGTGCTTTTGAAAATACTCTTTTGAATGATATAGATCTCGTTGTGTGATTTTTTTAATAGGTTGGGAAGAATTCTTTTGTTCAATTTTTTTCATATTTTTATTCGATCAGAACTTCAATTATGTATCCTCAGATCTTTTGATCTATTTATATGAATGAAGAATGCTTCTTTATATATATATAAAAAAAGAAACATTTAATTTTGCATGGAAGGAAAATTTTGAGGATTATTCTTAGAAAAACACCTTCTACAATATTGCGTGGGAAGTTTTCCACATCAAGAAATCCCTAAAAGGAAAGGAAATAAAAGAGGAAAAAGGGAAACAAAAACATAAAAAAAAAAAACACGGCGGCTGTCTTGGCGCCTTGACCGGTCTTGTAATGATGATGGCGCCTTGACCGGTCTTGTAATGATGACCGCTGGACATCTAGCACTCATTTTCAAGGTTATTAAACCCGGCCCGGCCATTGACCCGTTTCAGTAGACAGGTTGCAGTTTTAGACGTTTAACCTAGGTCCAACCGATATTAAAAATAATAGTAAAAATATATAAATTTTTTAATAAAGGTCCACCCAAAGGTCTGATCATGGTCTGACCAACAATTTTTTTTTTGAAATCTTTGACTTTTAACCCGGAAAAAAAACTAGAAACGAATCAATAAAATCGGAAAACCCGGAGAACCCGTCATGACCCGGCCGGTTCTTTGGAGGATACCACTCGGAGGGGTTAAAAACCTGGATTTGTCTCCAGGTCACGGTTACCCCAGTTCAACCGGCAAGGCCGGTCCGGGTTTGATAACATTGCTCATTTTACACTTTATTTTTGTCTCTTTTGTATTTTTTTTGTTTGCCAATATTGACACTAAGATTTTAGGGGCTAATTTATATCTTCAACCCAACGGAGAACTAAAACACTATTACTCAACCCCCACTAAATAATACAAATAATTATTTTTTTATTATTTTTTTTATAATTTATGACTTCATCTTACTATCACTAAATGAGTATAAACTTTATAACGATATAAATAATTAATCATATACTAAATTATAATTATTTTTCTTGTTACATAAATTTTTAACCATATATTTTTATTATTAAATTAATTAGAATCACAAATATTTTAATATTTATCATATATTATTTAATAGATTTACATAATGAACATTTTTTTTTATCACCTCAAGAATAATAATTCCTGGTTTCGCCCTTGCATCTACTCTCTTTCTTTTTCGTTTTTTTAGAGGCATATGATTCTAACAGCCTGGGTAAAATTTGTATTTTTACCAAGACTATAAAAGGTTTTATATACTAATTTATCATTTAATTTTGGGTAATTAATTCAAGGTAAATCGAGTATCGGATTCCGAAATCGAGCCTTGTTCCACGTTCGCGATTTTTCTGCGGATTTTACGGACGTAAGTTGGTATTTTTCGGATCTACAAATCTTAAGAAAAATTGGGTTTAACCTCGAAGGAACGAACTAGAAATGAAGTAAAGAGGGTATAATAGTTATTTGTTGGTCCAGACAATACCCGCTCGATTATGTAGGTTTATCACACCTGCATGTTTCAACCGTGCAGTTGTGTTACCCTTCGTGTCATCCACCACCATTGTGTGCTTCCTCAAGTTGCACCATGCAGGCGGTGCGTTTGTGTTTTTTTTTTTTTTTCTTGTCTGCTCATACACCCAGGATATACATCCTCTTTTCCTTGCAAAAACCCATAACTCAGTTCTTTTCCTTCTGCAAAAACTCGTAAACCAGTTCTTTCCTTTAGTTCTTGCAAAACGCACAAATCAGTATACACCTTTCTTCCTGCAAATTGTGAACAAGTTTTTTTTTGTTCTCCATAAACACAAACCCATTGTCCCCTCCCCTGCAAAATACCACCTAGTGCAACAAAGAAAAAAAAAGAAACAACTTACACCCAACAACCAGCAAAATGTTACCGTTTTGCCAACCACCACACCCATCCTCCTTCCTTCTTCTTCTTCTTTTCTTCTTCCCCCTCCTACCCGTTCCACACATAGTACGAGACCACCACCACAGCTCAACCACCAACACGACACCAACCACCATCACCCTCTCTCTCTCTTGTGCCGCCTTCTCCTCCCTTCTTCTCTTCCTCCCGTCGTGCTAGCCACCGGATGCAACACGACCGCGCCGATGACGATCTCCCTCACGCTCTCCCTCTCGTGCCTCCGCGGTCACTGCCTCCTTCCTTCTCGTCGTCTCCGCCCTACCGCACCTTCCTTGCCGTACCAGTGCCCTCACGCCTTGTCCTGCTCTCGCTCCTGCCGTCCTGCCGCTGCTAAGAGCTGATAACGAGCAGTTCCTCGAGGAACTAGAGTTGGGACCTTTTGAAGATTTCCAAACCTAAAAACCGGCTAAGGTGAGGATATAAACTTATAAACTTCGGTATGCTACTTGTGATACTCGAGCAGTTGTTTGAATTGTTTGTTACTATGATTGTGTTGGTACTTGCATTGATTATGATATGCTGGATAATGTTGAGAATCCTGTTGTGATACTTGCCTTGATTCTGGGATGCTGAATCCTATTGTGAATTCTCTGATACTTGAATTGCTTGATTGAACTACTGAGAGGTTAAGACTCCTATGAATATTATTGATGGTTTGAATTATCTGTTTGAGCTCGGTGAGTTTCTTATGAGTCTTGATTTGTTGATGACGTTAGACTGTTAGCAGAGGTTTGGTCTGTTAACTGTAGTCTAAGCTCTAACTTGAAAGATCGAATATATTGATGAGTTGGTTTCCCAGATGAGCTGTGAGGCCGAAAGTCTGCTCGGGAACTGTGATTAGCAAGGTATACTGGAATAGTGATGTACTATACATAAGTGTCACATGGGAAGTAAAGGTACGGTCGGATGGTTAGAGACTGTTTTGTGGTGGCTATGATTGGGTTACTTGTAATAAGGATGTCTATCTTTGATTTGATATTTTGGGATGTCTATCCCGTGATTCTGTTATGATATGGCACCCAGAATGTGTTGATAACCTGGTACGACCAAAGCTGATCACGTGATGTTGTCCGGATTGTTGAAAGTCGGACAGAAAAATAAAAATAATGAATTATGGTAGTATCACTTAGACTTCTAGTTGTCACGGTTGGATGCTGGTATGGCCAGAGCCAGTAGTCTGGGTCCGTAACGACCCTGTGATTTGTTAGAGCCCGTAACGGCTCTGGACCCTTTACGGTCCTGTGATTTTGTTTGGCCTGTAACGGGCCTTGGACCCGTAACGGTCCTGTGATTATTTTACGTGGAGGTACCAGTGTGGGATCCACGAGCTAGCTAGCTTGGCTACCGCGGCACGACCAACATCTGACCCGTGACAGAGCCCTAAATAATTAATAATAAAATTTCATAAGTCTATCGTAGGATGGAAAAGACAGCTGGTATGTTTCGGTTAGGAATATAATTGTGGAGTCACATTTTTTATTATCGATGTCTTTTGTGACGACGTGATTTTTAGTACTGCTACTCCTGCTTGATGGTTATTGCAATTGGTTGTGCTTGTGATCACTTCATTGCCACTACTGTATGTGTGATGTTGTGTTTTTATTGTTATCCTGATATTTCTCATCTGATGCCTAGTGTTATTACGGTTGCTTGTATACTTCGGTTTATTTGTTTATCAGTGAGACAGTGGTTGGTCTCACCCCTCACACAGTTTTGCAGGTTATATCAGGATGCATTCCAGCGGCTGTGGTATACCCTCAGGCAGGACTCAGATCCATCAGTTTGCATCGGGCTTTGCATATGTTGTCTCTGAGTTTATAATTGCTTCCGTTGAGCTATTGTGGTGATATTCCCGGGATTGGGGATATGATATTAGTACTGGGCCGATGGGCCAGGTTTTCTATTTATACACTGTTTGTGCCACGTGTCGGCTCTGTTACTCAGAAATTACTGTTTGTTGGGTAAATGGAAGTCGGGGTGTTTCAATGATTCTTAATTAGACCTAGCAATTCATGTTGTTATGTTGGGTTCATGTCGAGTTGAACAGGTATACGGGTTCCAAATCTTCAACCCGACCCAACCTATTTAATAATCTTATTGTGTCATGTCCAACCCGTTTATTATCGTATCGGATTCGGGTTGACCCACAGGTTACCTATTAAGTCCAACAAGCCAAAAAAATTAGTTTGAAATTTTTCTATTTTGCACAAGTCGTTGTATTTTTTAAGCAAATAGGCATGTCATTATATTTTTTTTCATATATTAAATAAAATTATAAATTGTAGAATCATAATATAATAATATTTTAAAGTATTTATGGAAATATTTTTGGATAATTTTAATAACTTTGGCCTTAAATATTACATAAGTCTTATATTAAATTAGTAAATATCTATACTCTAAATATAATCGGATCATAAACAGGTACCCATCGGGTTGACGGGTCAACCCGCGACCTAACCTGCTAATTTTTGTGTCGTGTCGGGTCAACCCATTTAACTGAACGGGAGATTCATGGGCAATCTCCCAGGAAAGGCCTATATTATGGAGAGTCCGTACCGTATCGAAGACCTTATCTCATTTTGAAATGATTTCATTCCACAGTATCAATATGATAAAACACGGCCTTGGCATCTAACTATTGTATTGAAATAAATCGTTATATAAAGAATTGAAGCTATACTGAAAAATAGTGAGAGAATTTAGTAAAAAAATCCACAAATATGACATTTCACGATATGCATATAGTAATAGACGATTATGGGAAAAAAAACAAATCCACTAGGTTTCCGACTTGGTACAACCCAAAATCATCACTCTATTTGGTTTGCACAACCAAAAAATTATTCTAAGGATCTCCAAGAAGATAAAAAAATAAGAAACTTTATCCAAAATTATGTCCAAAACAATTAGGAAATTTTTTTTGTTAAAGATTCACGTTTTGGTGGATGGATTTCACATATAGAGATTCAAAAAGAAATCGATGTGATTCAAGTTAGAATCTATATGGGATTTCGCAAATCCTGTTTTTCAACAAAAAAAAAAAAAACTAGAAGAATTACAGACGCATATACAAGAAGAACTTTATTCTATAATCGACCAAAAACTGAACATTCATATTAGAAAAGTTGCAAGGTCTTATATGTATGCTACTTTTCTTACGGAATTTCTAGTCAGACAATTAAAGAGGCGCGTTTCTTTTCGAAAAGCACTACAAAAGATTATTGACTTAACTAGAAAGGTCACTATAAAAGGAATTCGAATACAAATTGCAGGGCGCCTTTACGGGAAAGAGATTGCACGCTCTAGAGGGATTAGAGAAGGTAGGATTCCTCGACAAACTGTACGAGCTAAACTAGATTATTGCTTCTATAAACATCAAACTATTCATGGGGTATTAGGAATCAAAATTTGGCTATTTGTAGGCGAAGAATAGTCAACCATTCCTTGGCTTATCTTTCAACTCAACTCCTTGATAGAATGATAGAATCGAAAGCCCTTTAATAGAAGGACAAAATCAAAAAAGATAAAAATCTTTCATTCATTATTTTGGCTACTTGTTAATTTTGTGTTGAGTTTGTGTCAGGTTGTCGTGTCAATACCCGTTTTATGAGTCTATTCTCAGTAGACCATACAGATGAGTAAACATCTAATGCTTGCATGTAAATAACATCGTCGGAGATGGGGAATCATAATGGTTGGCCATTTGGGACGGCATTGCTATGGCCATTTGGCACCACTATCCTTCAAGGCTACACTCAAAGCAGATTTGTGGTATAAGGTTTTGTGAGCACGCACAGTTGGTAGGGTGTCCATCTTAATAGATGTCGATCGAAGCCCGGGAGAGATTAGTCTCCTGTCGACGAGGATACTCTTCTTTTATAAAAAAAAAAGCAATAATATACCACTGAGGGTCCACCACTACCAAGGCTTGTAGAGGTTTTTGCTCAAGTCGATTTCTACCATACAAATTTAACACATTTTCCTTGCAAACTTTCTTCTTTACATCGTAGTCAACGATTGCAATGCACCCAATTAAACTGCATATAGCTTAGAGAGCGCTGTTGATCACATTATTCACATGATACAATAGGCTTTAATATTACGTACCTTCTTGAAGAAAAAAATCTGAATGAGATTTAAACATAAAAAGTTTTGTGCACTATCAAGGGTTTAAGTTATGAAGGAGGTGGGCCGATGACAGTTTTAGGAGAAGCATGTGGTTGCGAAACTTATAGCCATGGCCAGCTTAGGGGACCCTAGCCGTGGAGGCATTCAAAGGGGCCAGGGAACAATGACTAATAAGATTGTTGAACTCGGATAAGTGATCAACCCGGTGGAGCTACAGGGTCTCGGTTCACTCGCTCCTACCAGTTTAATCGGTGAGTTTAAAAAGAGAGTGCTAAACCCTAAAAAGCCTATGGATCACAACTAACCGGGTATAACAATTGTTGCTCATTGGTATTTTTGTGTAGAAAGTAAGAGAACGAGGTCTCGAGTTCGAGTTCCACCTTCATTGGCCCTTATAAAACAAAAACTGGGTGGAACCAGCTGGCTGGGCAAATCAGGATGAACGCTGGCGGCATGCTTAACACATGCGAGTCGGACGGGAAGTGGTGTTTCCAGTTGCGGACATTTGAAAACAGCGAGAATTAAAGATGGTAGGGCATGATGTTAGTTAATTAAACACGATAGGCCATGATTTTAGCATGTAGTACTTAGTTGGAAAATTAATGAAAACAAAATTTAGTATCATCTTCGTACAACTTTTATAATCAGAGTTGCTATCAAAATGTAACGGGGTTGGTTGTGCGAGCATTAATTTCTTTGTGGACGACTATCCTTAACGGGGAGCTCTCAAAGAAAATGAATGGTACAACAACTCCATAGGACGTCAAGGACCAGAAGATTGGGTGGGTGGCTTGGCTTTGGCTGCTTCTGCGGCCCAATCCACTCTCTTGGTGATTTGCGTGATATTTTGTCGAAAAACACAATAATGAAAAGAAAAATGTTTTCTCACTATGCTTAAAATTTGTTGCAGCACTATTAATTAATTGCTGTGGCCAGTGCAATGTTCTACTTTGTGCAAATACTGTTTGGCACTCGGCCATTATTAATTTGAACATTTTGGTCCCCATGAGATGAAGGCAACATTTTGTGTTAATTTTTTTCACAATTCATATTAATATAGAATTACATTTATACGATTAGTATTAAGAAAGAGAGAGAGAGAGAGGGAGAGAGGGGGAGAGAGAGAAGGCAACGTACATGTGTAGAAAGTTTAGAATGGAGAACTTTATGTATATACGCATGTTGTTGCTGTGGGCTAAAGAAAGCAACAGGTGTATATATACTGCCCTACTAACTTGCATGAGCCATCGCTAGCTCTTGTACCATGTCTAATTTATGAGAGTGACAAGACAGTAGTACCATTCGAGGTAATTGGAAGCGTGACTTTGTGTGTTGCTTATAGTTCTACTACTTTTTTGTCAGCAAGCATGGGTATTTTATTGATTAAAATATGAGTACATAGCATAGAAACTTAGTGTTCGTATAGATAAATACAAACCCAAATACAACCTAAATAGACCTGGCCAGATACATTGACCCAAAATATAAAATATATAACTAAAGAATCGATAATTATGACTTAGTAATAACAGATAAACATAAGCATCACTTAGGGAGAAGACTTCTATTAGCAACTCAAATTTCAACTTTAGGCCAATAATAACATTGGACCTAATCAACATGAGAAAATTGGGTGATCTAATACTAGTTAATACCAGCGGGATCCCCGACTTCCATGAAGTTGTCTTAATGCCTT
The DNA here is from genome assembly GCA_028386065.3 of Turnera subulata. Lineage (NCBI taxonomy): Eukaryota > Viridiplantae > Streptophyta > Magnoliopsida > Malpighiales > Passifloraceae > Turnera > Turnera subulata. The sequence continues at coordinate 6,570 of JAKUCV010000228.1, read as the reverse complement.
TCACAATCGGCATTTGATCTTTGATGCAAACTAATTTTGATGTCTTGTTCCTAAGCCAAATTTTCACAACCCACTTCCTTTTTAAAACCCGGTCTGGCTTGACATCGCCCTCCCCGTCTTTCTTTGTATCGTCGTCTTCGTCACCGCCACCACCATCGTCGTCGATACTGCCGCTGCCACCACCCACTCCCTTAGCCATTAGAAGTAGTTGAAACCGATAGTGAAACAAGCCAACTAAAGGAACACTTATAAACTCAATCTCCTCTTATTGGAGGAACTCAACAACCAGATTTAAATCTGGAACTCAAAAGCCAAATTTAAATTTGGCACTAAGGAAAGTGATGAGTGGATTGAACCACACACTTGACAAGGCTAAAGAAAGAGTAAAAGAGAGGAACAAAGTGAAAACTCCAAACCTTGGTACAAAGACTTCTCAGGAGGAGAAGGCTTTAAGATAGTAAGACAGGAAATAGTAGATGGGTCGTTGCTGATGAAGGAAAGCGTTGGCAAAGTATTCAAGAGAGAGCGTTTTTGTGGCGAGTAGTTTTCGATGGAAAGCTTATAGTTCTACTTTGAGTTTTTTTTTGGTTTTCCACTGGTTTCCCGGGCTAGTTCACCTTTAAGGACATCAAAGGCACCAGACTAAATCCAGCTCGATTGGGGTGGCGCACCTAGGTAATAGTGGATGAGTCTCCGAAATGAGGTTTTCTGCGTACACGAGGACTCGAACCCGAGACCTCGCTTACGCGGAACAAGTTGCTTACCACTTGAACCAACCTCAATTGGTTACTTTTTTTTATGCTCATCGATGTATTTATTAAGAAACTGAGGTGAAACAGTTGTACATGGAAGTCATTGAAAAAATGACTGGGGGAAAATAAAACAGACCAGACACATCAGAGGCACTGCTCCTTGTTACAGAAAAGACTTAGACAAAACTCAGGCAAAACTTCTAACAACCCCCCTCCATTGTTTTAACACATCATCTGACGCTAGAATATTATGACATGAGTAGGGAAACTCTGGTTGCAGGGCTTTTATCCACCATGATGCTCTAGCAATGGTAAGATCAAATAAGGAATCCCATCTGATCTGAACACCTTCAAAAATCATCTTGTTTCTTGCCAACCAGATGGTCCAAACTGCAGCCAACCCTATAATCATCCAAGTGGAGCGAGAGTGACCTGGGTGTTCCATCCAAGGCCATTGAAGAAGCCAATCTTTGATAGAACGTGGGACAATCCAGGGAACCCCCCACCAGTGGCACAATATTTGCCAGAATTTCCATGAACAAGGACAGTGTAGAAATAGGTGAGAACTAGTTTCCTCTTCCAAACCACATAACGGGCACACTACCTGGTCAGGGGGGAGCAAACCTCTCTTGGCCAGATTAGATTTGACAGTTACCCCTTCATTTAAAAGGAGCCAAATGAAGCATTCAACTTTGGGGGGGTGGGGGGGTGGGGGGGGGGGACGAGGTTAGTCTAGATGTTATGATGAATAGCTGTGGGAGGATTTGGGCACTGGAGATATGCTTTGCACTCTTTGACCGTGAGGGTCAACTAGCTATTTTCACCCTAAGTCCATCAATCAGTGATAGATAGTCGAAGCGATAACTTGGATAGTTCTGCATCAATGTTCTTGCACACATCATATTCCAAATCATAGAGGTTCCTGGCCAAAGGGTGTGAGAGTCGGCTAGGGGTGCAAGTGACTTGATTTCTGCCAGGGAGGCTTCTTGACAAGATGAAATCAAAAAGTGCCGATGAAACTGCTCTTCTAATACACCTAGGTGGCACCACTTGTCATACCAAAAGGAGACGGTAGAACCGTTTCCCACGTGAATGCTCAGGTTGGCTTTAAGAGCGAGATTTGGGGGGTTACTGGCACTGGCACACAAGGTAATGTTTCTCCATAAAGTTGATATTCGGTTCACCCTGAATGTAGGATCAAATCTGTAGGGTTGTGCTTCGCACTTGGATTTTAGTAGCCGGCACCAGATTGCATCTTTCTCCTGTACATATCTCCATAGCCATTTAAAACAAAGGCTGGTATTCGAAATAGACAAAGAATCAATACGCAGACCACCCATATTTTTCGGGCGAGCCACTTTGTCCCAAGCAACCCAGCAAAGTTTTCTCTTTTCTCCGCAGCCACTCCATAGGAATCTCCTCTGTATTTGGGTTATCTTTTTTATAACACCCACCTGCATTCTGAACAGGGACATGTAATAAATTGGGAGGGCAGAAAGGATGGCCTTAATCATCACTACTCGGCCTGCAAAAGACAAGAATCTGGCCTTCCAAGTTTTTAGTCTCGACTGAAATTTATCAATTACTGGGAAGCCTTAGGTATTTAAAAGGCAGTTTCTCAGTTTTACACAGCAAGGCATCAGCCATGTTTCTTGTCGCTGCATCATCAGAGTTAACACCCACCACACTACTGTTGAAAAAATTGATGCTAAGCCCCGATAGCAGTTCAAAACAGCGAAGAACCCTTTTGAGATTGAGAAGGGATGACAGATGGGCATGGGTGATAAGAAGAGTATCATCAGCGAATTGAATTAGATTTGTTGGTATGCCGTGGATTGACATGTCCTTCACTAGACCTTGAGCAATTGTCGAATCCACCATGACCCTTAGTCCTTCTGCAGCAATCAAGAATAGGAAGGGGGACAGAGGGTCTCCTTGTTTAAGGCCCTTACTCATTCCAAACTGGGTTGTAGGTGAGCCATTAATGAGGATAGCCAAAAGAGATGATTGGAGGCATTCTTTTACCCATGATATCCATTTGCTGCCGAATCCCATAGACACCAGTAAGAGATAGTTCCACGAGATTGAGTCATATGCTTTTTTTGAAGTCTAATTTCCATAGCACTGCCGGCGATTTGCTCTTTTTTAAAGAGTCCAAGAATTCAGAGGCAATCAGGGCTGCATCCATAATATTTCGGCCTTCATTGAAGGCGTGTTGGGATTTGGTAATGACATAGGGAAGGATTGGTTTCAGCCGAAAGGATAAGATCTTTGACACGATCTTGTAGATGCCGCTGACCAATGTAATGGGTCTAAAATCATTAAAATCCTCAGCCCCCTCTTTTTTAGCTATGAGGGTAATGTAAGATATGTTGATTCCTTTTGGAAGACTACCTTTGTCGAAGAAATCACGGACGATATCAAACACATCATCTTTCACCAAATTCCAGCATTTTTTATAGAAGCCCATATTGAAACCATCCGGTCCAGGGGCCTTTGCTCCATCACATGACCACACTGCCGATTTTAGCTCCTCCATCGAGATAGGGCTTTCAAGTGAGGCCGCCATGATGGGATCAATGCGTGAAAATGCCATGGAGCCAACCCTAGGTCTGAAACCGCCAGGGTCCTTATAAAGGTAGGCGGCCGCTTCTCTCTTTATAGATACAGGGTCAGAGAAGGATGTGCCTGCACTGGCAGGAGAGAGCAAAAATCCCGAGCCGACGCTACCGACCCGATACCGACCGACGTTGGGTCGGCATCGGTCGGTAGATAGGCTCTATAAGGTTACGTCGGCTCGGCTGCAAACCGCACCGCACAATGCGCGGTATGAAGGCTGTATGTGTCGGCTCGGTACGTCGGTAACCGACCCGTACCGTGCATATAAATACCCATGTCTACCATTCACAAATTAAAAAAAATCCAAATCCTCTTGAGTCGAGACTCTCGACCCTCTGCTCTGCTCTTCCCCCCATCCCCATCCCCCTCTCTCTCTCTCAATTCAACTACTCTTAACTCTAAATCTAATCTACTCCCTCCCTAATCCCTAACTGGTCTCCTCTAATCTAATTCATTCTCTTTCAAATCTAGAAAAATCTCTCTCGTTCCCTCTCTCACAGGCGGCAATCGGTAGCAGATCCTCACAACCATTACGTTGTCGCCCCCTTCTTCATAAAACCACGTCGGCGTTAGCTTCCTCCTCTGTGTGAGTCAACAAAGTCGAGCTCGCCGCCACTGTGAGAGCCACCACCTGGAGTTTCCGCTGCCACTGTTCACAGATCTACACCGTCGACAAGCCCGCACACCTCTGCATCTGATGGCACCACTGTTTCAACCACACCGCCGCACTCCAACTGCTAATCGACGTTGTCAACGCGCCGTGTGGGTATGACTGCCTGAAGTCGAACCTCTCCCACTTCCCTTGATTTGTCTTTGATTAAGCGTTATCTATCTGGGTGTTCGTTAATTTTGTGGGTGTGGGTGATTTGTGGTGTTTGTTGGCTATGGATATGGGTGATTTGCTGGATTTGGGTTATTTTGTGGGTCTGGGTGTGGGTGACTTGTATGATTTGCGATGTTTTTCTCATGTGTAAATTTCGGCTCGGTATTGTCGGTATGCCGACCGTACCGACCGGTATATTGTCGGTATTAGCAAACTGTCGGTATGGTTTTTGTCGGTCGGTATGAGGTCGGTATGAGGGTATCCTAGGTACCGTCGGTATGGCCAAAAATCGGCTCGGTACTACCGAACCGAGCCGTTTGCTCTCCCCTACGCACTGGTCACCGAGACTATCGAATTCTTCCTTCCTTTTGCGCAAGCACAAGCATGGAAAAACTTCAAATTCTTGCCCCCTAGTCTGAGCCATCAAATTCTAGATTTTTGCCTCCAAAGTGCCTCCCTTTGCTTCAGTTTTAGTGTCCATTCTAGTTTGGCCTCGCTTCTTCTTCTCATCTCGTCACTACCCAACTCCTGCGTCTCAACTTTTAGATCAAAAGCTTCAATTTCCTTTTGCAAATCAGAAATACTGTTATCTATATTTCCATATGAGTTTTTGTTCTAGATTGCCAACTGTTTTCGCACCTAGCTGAGTTTTTTCAAAAAGCAGAAACTGCCTGGGTAGGAATCATCAGCCTTCAACCAAAAACTTTTAATGATATCCATGAATTTCGGGTATTGCCACCATGAATCAATGAATCGAAAGGGTTTGAAGCCCCAGTCGACTTTGTCTTGTGCTAAAATTAAGGGCCAGTGATCCGAGAGGCCCCTATTTGCCGCCTGTAGTTTTAAGGATCTGAACCATAAGCTCCATTCTGGTTAGGCAAAAGGCTTGTCTATTCTACTGGCGCTGAGACTATTTGCCCAAGTAAAACTGCGTCCCAGTAGAGGGAATTCACGAAGTTGCATGAATTGAGTGAAGCTTCAAAGAGCCTCGGCACCTCTGTTGCACATTCTGCGGCTTTTTCTGTCCTCCGCAAATAGGCTTCGAAGAGCCTCGGCACCTCAATTGGTTACTTAGAGTGTATCTTCGACAAAAAAAAAAAAATCCTCCCCCAGTTGTGCATTTTGTCTTGCACTAATTAAATAGAAGAAGAAGAAGAAACACATACTATATCAGCGATCAGTGGTGACCGGCGCAGTGGTAAGCTTCTATCTATTTTTAAAATCCAGCTTTGATATCCATTAAATATCATAATACATCAAGTTGACATAATAATTATAACCTCCATGGCTACACTCAAAAGCAGATTTGTGGTAAATAAGCAATTGGAAGAAGAGAAATAATAAACCACTTAGTCTCCGCCAGTGGGGTTGAAGAGGTATGCTCAAGTTGATTTCTACAACAAATTTAGCAGTTTTTTTCTCAAGTTGATTACTGTACTTTTTGCAGTATAGTATTAAATAAAATACAATTAGTATAAAAATAAAAATAAAAATACTATAGCTTAGAGAAGCGGTTGACCACATTATTCACATGGTGGACATGGATCCATGCATTTTTTTTTTTTTTTATGCTAATGGATCCATGCAATGCAACCAGTGGCGGAGTAGAAAAAGTTACAATTCCTCCTCGACGAGTGGAAGGCTTTAATATTACTTATTCTTAGGAATAAAATCTGAATTTGAGATTTACCAATAAAAGTTTGTATACCGTACTAGGAGTTTAGCTTTAAAAGGAGGTGGGCCGATTACACTTTTGCCTCGGTGATGTGGTTGCAATAGAGTTGTCCTCTCTTGACATGATAACTTCTGGAGAGAAGGACTATCAAGGACCAATTAGCCATGGCCAAAATCCAGCTATTGGGGCTCTAGCCATGGAGGTTATTAAACTCGGACTAGTGATTTACCCGGTCGAGCCACAGGTCATGGCTCTCTTGGGCTGACCACTCCTCTTTATCAGTCGGTTTACAAGGGAAGTATTAATTAACCGAGAAAAGTTTATAGCTCACCATTAACCACCAGCTAGACCGGTGCCAATTTGAAAACAGTAGGGCATGGTGTTAACTAGAGACAATAGGGCATAATTTTAGCATGTACTTGTACTAATGACTACTAGAAGGAAAAAAAAAAAAACAAAAAAGCAGCTCTAGTAGGGGCCGTTTGGAGTCGGGGCATTAGTCTCAACCATGTCTTGAAAGATGGCCAGATTTAATTTAAGTGCTAGTGATTTTATACTTTTTTTTCCCACTTGGAAAGAAAGATGTGTGAACATTAATTTCTTCATTAACTATACTACTAGTAGCATTGTTGACTTGGGAACTGCCAGGAAAATGAATTTGTTCAACAACTCCAAAGGACAGGACCAGAAGGTTGGGTGGA
>JAKUCV010000227.1:0-17177 GCA_028386065.3 Turnera subulata | reverse complement strand
CTTCCCTCCTTCCAACACTCTCTCTATCTCTCACTCTCTTCTCTTATTCACTCTTGATGTGAATGAATGGGATGCTTTGAAGAGCAAATGAGAAGCCTATTTATAGGCATCTCGTCAGGGACCAATTTGCAAGATTTTACAACTATAGGGACCAACTTGCAAAGCTCCACTAACTGCTCCACTAATAGCAATTAGTGCTTCATTAGCTTAGTGGGGTTGGTTTTCATTAATGCAAGTGGTGATCCCCCACAATTAGTGGAGGAACCACACACTAACAGATCTACCCTGCGGAGATTGGTGTCATGTTTTTCACCTATTTGATTGGAGTCTTTATATCAGCACCAGTATGTATAATAGCAGAACCAAATCTGAGTGCTTGGAGACTTGCTCCTGATATATCACTGGTTGTGATTATCTACGCGGTAAAGTTACACATTGGACTGTCTTTTTTTGGTTATATATTTGACTACTTAGTAGACTGCCTAACTAAAAACCGCTGTCAGGCTATGCTCTTCTTTCCTAATCTTGGAAACCATATATCTGTCTGTTTAGGGATGGGTTGCCCTATGTTTTATCCTTCGCACCTGGGCTGTACGCATAAAAGGGCCTGTCTACTTAGCAATCTTTAAGCCATTGTCAATCGCAATTGCAGCTTTTATGAGTTTCATTTTCCTGGGTGAAGCCCTGCATCTTGGAAGGTACTTTCATGATCTTGGAAATGTTTTTTTTTTTCCTTTTTTTTGGCGCCTACATATTTTGACTTATAAAATAAGATCAAATGAAATAGGAGGAGATACCCACATGGATATGCATCTTTCTTGCTTTTCTTGCTTTATCTTTTCATTATTAATAAGCACTACAAATATATAATCCGAAAATGTTGTTTCAGTGTCATTGGAGCAATCATCATATGTGTCGGATTTTATGCTGTTCTTTGGGGGAAAGCAAAAGAAGAAGAAGAAACTCCTGAAGATCCCTTGGCCTTCCATAACTCAACTCCTTCCTCTAACGACAAGACGACGCCACTATTGGCGACGCCATAAAATTGAAGATGGAATACAACAACTTCATATAAGCAGATAATTTCTGCTAATTTAGTGAATTTAGGAACATGTATGTAATGGCCACTGCCAGTTAAAAAAATCTGAATACTTCGACAATCCAGCTGTTATTCCAAACTTCTATAATAAATTCTGCGTAATTCCATTACTAGACAGAGGTTTTGAATCATGAATGCTTGAACTGCAACTATGAGATGCAATGATTATTAAAAAAAGAAAAACATCAACAACCATTTCAAATTAACTTTAAATCATGTTCAGAAACGAATATAAAAATAAACTAAATATAAATATCTAATACATGGAAAACTCCAAGCCAACAATCCCAAATAAATATATAACTATACAGATGCTCTCACATGTGGTAATAATTTTAATTAGGAAAAAGTTCCAAGCTCTCCATTGACTCTTTGTTGAGTTAGAAAGTGTACCAGAACTGTAATTGCTGCAATAGATCATCAAGTTCTAGCTAGGCGGAGATGGGAGGGAGATACTTCCAGGAGCAAGTTGCCATTTTCTGCCGTATTCCTGACAGAATGCTCCATGATTGGCTTCCAAATAGTATTCAAAGCAGCATCCGTGAAAGGGATGAGTTTCTATCCCTTCCTCCTCTACTGCCGTGTGTCTGCCACTCTTGCTCTTCTTCCCTTTCTCTTCATCTTCCCCAGGTAGCTACCTATTCATCATTAATAAGATTCTTACATATATATATAAAAACTTAACATATGGATATATGTGCAGTGCCGTAAAGCTTCCATCATCCAAGGCCCCTCTCTACTGCAGAATCTGCCTCATTAGTCTTTTCAAGTAATGTACATTGACTATATCTGATTTATTCTTTTCCTAAATTCGAAGTCTAATGATTAATAAATAATTGAAGCACAAAAAGCACAACTTCTCCTGAATTTGAGCCGCCTATTAATTCCCTTGAAAGAGCAGGTTTTTGATTGTGATGTGTGGCTTAAAGGGACTAGAGTACAGTTCTCCAACTCTGTTATCCGTCACGAGCAACCTCTCACCGGCCTTTACCTTCACACTGGCAATCATTCTCAGGTCTTTCTCCACCTCAAAATTTTATTGCCCTCTGATTAATTATATCTATCATTTATATATACATACATTAACATATATATATTTCCGCCTTTGTGGTTCTTTCTTCTCCACCTGATTAATTTTTTCTTTAACGCTTTTGATGTTCTTGTCTTTCAAAAGGATGGAAAGGCGGCTGTCAATAAGCAAGTCTAGTTCGCAGGCTAAACTCATTGGCACTTTAGTATCAATCTCAGGTGCCCTGGTGGTTGATCTTTATAAAGGCCCTCAAATTGTTTCAATTTCTTCCACCACTACTCCCTCCTCTTGGTTTCTCCAGTCTTTAGGGTCGCCAACTACAAATTGGGTGATCGGTGGTCTCTTATTAGCAATTGCGGAACTCATTTCCTCTATTTGGTACATCATTCTGGTATGTTCCATTACAAAGAAGACATGCTTTTAGTAGCAAAAAATGTGACTTAAAGTTAAAAATCTTTCAAACATCTTCATTCATTTCGTTAATATTTATTTAATGTTCTGTGATCACTTACTTACAGGCACAAGTAATGAGGATCTACCCAGCAGAGATTGGTGTCATGTTTTTCTCCCATTTGATCGAAATCTTTATAGCAGCACCAGTATGTATAATAGCAGAACCAAATTTGAGTGCTTGGAGACTTGGCCCTGATATTTCATTGGTTGCAGTCATCTACTCGGTATAATCCTTAATTAGACTGCCTACTTAATAGTATTGCAAAGCTAGGTTCTTCTAATCTTTAAAACAATATAATTATATATCTCTTTCTTTAGGGATTTATTGGTGTATGTTACATCCTTCGCACCTGGACTGTACGCATAAAAGGGCCTGTCTACCTTGCAATGTTTAAGCCATCTTCGATCGCCGTTGCAGCTTTTATGAGTTTCATCTTCCTCGGTGAAGCCCTGCATCTTGGAAGGTACTTTCTTGATCTTGTAATTGCTTTTTTTGGCGCTTACTCTTCATTTTGAGCTTGTCTTTCATTATTAATAAGAACTACACGTATATAATCCATAATTGTGTTGCAGCGTCATTGGAGCAATCATCATATCTGTTGGATTTTATGCTGTTCTTTGGGGGAAAGCAAAAGAAGAAGAAGAAACTCCTGATGATCCGTGCTCCTTCAATACCTTAACTCCGTCTTCTAACGACAAGACGACGCCATTATTGCAACGCCATAAAATTGAAAATGCAATATAAATCATATAAGCATATTGCTGCTAATTTAGTGAATTTAGAAAATTTTATGTAATGGCCCCCGCTGCATAAAAAATTTGAATCTTTTGATACTCAAGCTGTTATTTCCAAACTTTATAATGAATTCAACGTAATTCCATTACTAGCTAGAGACTTTGAAGTGCATGCTTGAACTGCAACTGTGATATGCAATCTTCATATATATATAACATCAACAACCCAAATTAAATATAAATGTTCAGAAATGAATATAAAAATAAATAAAATATAAGCATCTAATACATACAAAACTTCAAGCCAACAACCCCAAAATAAAATATCCAACAAGACACATGCTCTCTCATGTAAGACACTGCTAGCTAGTTGGTAATAATTTAATCAGAAAAAAGTTCCAAGCTCCATTGACTTTATGTTGAGTTAGAAACTGTACATAGATCAAGTTCTAGCTAGGCGGAGATGGGAGGGAGATACTTCCAGGAGCAAGTTGTGGCATTTGCTGCCGTATTCCTGACAGAATGCTCCATCATTGCCCACCAAACAATGTTCAAAGCAGCATCCATGAAAGGGATGAGCTTCTATGTCTTCCTCTTCTACTCCCGTGTAACCGCAACGCTTGCTCTTCTTCCCTTCTTCTTCATCTTCCCCAGGTACATATATATAGCTCCCTCTATATTCAGCTCATCATCAATTTACTGCAGATATGTATTAAAAACTAAAATTATGGATTTATGGTATACCAAGAAATTGAAACTTTTCTAACCAATATTTTTTTTTCTCTCTCTGTTTATGTATTCTGCAGTGCTATAAAGCTTCCTTCATCCAAGGCCCCTCTCTACTTCAGAATCTGCCTCCTTAGCCTTTTCACGTAATATTGATCACTATATATGTCTGATTTATTCTTTTCCTAAATTTGAAGTACAATAATGATTAATAGATGAAGCATAAAAAATAGAAAAAAAAATCTCCCTGCTATTTCATTGAACGAGCAGGCTTTTGATGTTGATGTTCGGCTTGAAGGGACTAGAGTACAGTTCTCCAACTCTTGCTTCTGTCATCAGTAACCTCTCACCGGCTTTTACCTTCACACTGGCAATCATTCTCAGGTCTTTCTCCACCTCAAATTTTGGTGCCCCTGATGTATACCATTTATATTGATACATATACGTCCTATATATGCCTTTGGTCCTTTCTTTTCCACCTGATTAAACGCTTTGATGTTCTTGTCTCTCAAAAGGATGGAAAGGCGGCTGTCAATAAGCAAGTCTAGTTCGCAGGCTAAACTCGTTGGCACTTTAGTATCAATCTCAGGTGCCCTGGTGGTTGATCTTTATAAAGGCCCTGAAATTGTTTCAATTTCTTCCGCCACTACTCCCTCCACTTGGTTTCTTCAGTCTTTAGGCTCGCCAACTACAAATTGGGTGATCGGTGGTGCCTTAATAGCAACTGAGGAACTCATTTCCTCTATTTGGTACATCATTCTGGTATGTATCAGTCCACTGCAAGAAAAATATGCTCTTAGTAGTAAAAAGACTTGATTAAAATCTTTAAACATCTTCATTTCGTTAATTAAATGCTTTGTGCCTAATTACAGGCACAAGTGATGAGGATCTACCCTGCAGAGATTAGTGTCATGTTCTTCAGCCATCTCATCGGAATCTTTTTATCAGCGCCAGTATGTATAATAGCAGAACCAAATTTGAGTGCTTGGAGACTTGGCCCTGATATTTCACTGGTTGCAGTTATCTTCTCGGTATAAACCTTAATTAGACTGCCTAATTAGTAATTACCATTACAAAGCTAGGTTCTTCTATAAATCTTTAAAACAATATATCTCTTTGTTTAGGGATTTATTGGTGTATGTTACATCCTTCGCACCTGGGCTGTACGCATAAAAGGGCCTGTCTACCTAGCAATGTTTAAGCCATTGTCGATAGCGGTTGCAGCTTTTATGAGTTTCATCTTCCTCGGTGAAGCCCTGCATCTTGGAAGGTATTACATAATTTTCATTATTAGCTAATCATGAAATTTACGAAATGTTTGCCCTACCCTTCATACATCACATGTATATATTCTTCTTCCTTTCTTTCTTTCTTTTTACTCTTACATTATTTTGAAGCATCTTACGTATATAACCTTTAATTTTGCTGCAGCGTTATTGGAGCAATTATCGTATGTATTGGATTTTATGCACTACTGTGGGGAAAGGCAAAAGAAGATGAAGAAAATCCTGAGGATCTCTCCTCCTTTAGTAACTTAACTGGGTCTTCCTCGTCCAACGACAACAAGACGCCATTATTGGCAACGACACTAAATTAAAGATGTAAAACAAATCACATACGTGGATTGTTGCAATTTTAGAACTGTTTTGGCAAATTGTATGTAGAGTGGCACCTGCCCCTTTCAATTTTTTTTGGTAATAAAATGCATTGACATATCAAAGAGACGTCTAAAGTTTACAGGACAGCCTCTCTGGAGGTTGTGTAACCACCAGAATTATCAGCCAAGACATACACTAAGCATGAATTTGAGGGAGTTGTGAGAGTTCTAAATTCGTCATCAAAAGTTAATGCAGAATTTGCAAGAGCATCTGCAGTGAATGCTCGGTTGCTGGAGAATTTGAAATGCATATTTAACTGCAATGATAAACATGAAGCGATTTTTCTATTCCCTAAACATCTGTCCAATCATGTTACGGTGGACAAGCAATATAAGCTAAAAAATAAGATTAAAATAACATTAAGAAAAGAAAAAAGCCACCCGACCCCAATGTGCGTACACATGCTTCCGTCATAGTAAAGACAGGGTAGTATTAGTATACTACTCCCTTTTTCTTTCTTTTTTTTTTTTCAAAAAAAAAATATTTCACACCTCAGTTTGACTATGTAGAAGTATATGAACGCCAGAACCAATTGCAAAAGGAGTTGTGCTTGGAGATGGCATGGAGACACTTCCACAAGGAGTTTCTGCCATTTGCAGCTGTAATGGTATCGCAATGCTCCATCGTTGGCATGGGAATAATATTCAAAGCAGCATCGATGAAAGGGATGAGCTTCCCTGCCTACCTTCTCTACTCTCGTGTAGTGTCCACTCTGTTTCTTCTTCCTTTCTTCTTCCTCTTTCCCAGGTACGTAGCTCTCTCTCTCTCTCTCTGTTCACTTCATCATTAAATTTCTTGCACAACTATATAAAAACTATATTATAGATAAAAATGATGAATTTATACCAAGGGAAATGAGATTTCCTAACAATACTATTTTCTTTGTATATGTGTATTGTGTAGTGCTGTAAAGCTTCCTTCTTCCAGGGCCCCTCTCTACTGGAGAATCTGCCTCCTCAGCCTTATCACGTAATATATGACTCTGTTTCTGATATATATTCTTCTCCTAATCTTGAACTACAATGATTAGTAGATTAAGCACTCAGTATAGAGAATCTTCTGAATTTGCACCGCGTTAATTATTTCCTTAAATGAAAAGATCAGGCTTTTGATGCTGCCATTGGCCTACAAGGGAATAGAGTACAGTTCTCCAACTCTTAGCTCAGCCATGGGCAACCTCTCACCGGCGTGTACCTTCATACTGGCAATCATTTTCAGGTCTTTTTCCACCTCTCAAATTGCGGTGCCCCTGATTTATATCATATTACATACATATGCATTTGATACCTCAAATTGCGGTGCCCCTGGCAATCTTGAATTCATTATCCTTACTTTCTTCCAAATAATTGATACACTTTTTTTGTGTTTGATGTTCTTGTTTCTTTAATTACTGTCAATTTCAAATGCCCAATCAAAAGGATGGAAAGGCGCCCAGCTATAGACAAGTCAAGTTCGCAGGCTAAGATCATTGGCACTTTAGTGACAATCTCAGGTGCACTGGTGATTAGTCTTTATAAAGGCCCTGAAATTATATCAGTTTCTTCCACCAAGCCCTCCACTTCGTTTCCTCAGTACTCTTTAGGCTTGTCATCAACTAAAAATTGGGTCATCGGCGGCCTCTTGCTTGCAACTGAGGATGTCCTTGTCTCAATTTGGTTCATCATTATGGTATGTATGCTGCCACTGCAAGAAACTAACTAGGCTTAATTTTAGCGGCAAATGACTTGGTTAGAATCTTGAAACATGTTTCATTTCGTTAATATTATTGTAATGTTTTGCGATCCCTCACTTACAGGCACAAGTAATGAGGATCTACCCTGCGGAGATTGGTGTCATGTTTTTCTGTTATTTGATCGAAATCTTTATAGCAGCACCAGTATGTATAATAGCAGAACCAAATTTGAGTGCTTGGAGACTTCGGCCTGATATATCTTTGGTTGCGGTTATCTACGCGGTAAAATTCTTAATTAGACTGCTTGGCATATTTAACATGTTAGGAGTTAAACCTTAGGAGAGCTCATCCACTCTTGGCATTTGGGCTGGAATGATTAATTAATTACCATTGGAAGCTTGGTTTGTTCTAATCTTTAAACCCAAATATATCTCTGTTCAGGGATTTAATGGCTTGTGTTTCATCCTACGCACCTGGGCTGTACGCGTAAAAGGGCCTGTCTACATAGCAATGTTTAAGCCATTGTCGATGGCCATTGCAGCTTTTATGAGTTTTATTTTACTTGGTGAAGCCCTGCATCTTGGAAGGTACTACCCTTTTCTATCATTAGCAAATCATTGGTCTCCCATCTTACTTATTTGATTTGTAAAATGAGACCAAATAAAATTCAAGGAGGTCCTTCTCATCAGATGCATGCATATATCCTTTCTTCTTCTTCTTTTCTTTCTTCTCTTTAATTATTTTAAAAAAAAATATTTTATGCATATAATCCCATGATTATGATGCAGTGTCGTTGGGGCAATTATCATATGTTTTGGATTTTATGCTGTACTGTGGGGAAAGGCAAAAGAAGATGAAGAAAATCCTGAAGATCTCTGCACCTCTACTAACATAGCCGGCTCGTCCAACGACAAGACTCCATTACTGGCGACGCCATAAAATTAAAAGGTGTGAAGCAACATGATATAAGTGGGGATAAATTGTTGCGATTTTAGAAATTTTTGGGAAAAATTCAGAATTGGTTGATATAAGTTGTTTTTTCAATTATTTTTTTAATACATCAAAATCCTAGAAATTAGTAGTAAATTTCTCACATTCCAACCACCCTCCATCCAACTATTGTTTTTTTTTGTCAATGACCGTGGAGTGATATATTCATATAAAACATATTACAGCTTACAAAATCAAAAGCTAGGGCTCTAACCCAGAACTCCCCTATCCTCCATAAGGAGATCACTAATTATTGTTGGGAGTACATGGAGTATAGTAGACTCCTGACAAAAAGGAGGAGCTAAGTCAGCAATCAATTATGCTACTATGTTAGCATCTTTCTGTACAAAAGAGAGTGAGCATTCACAAAATATATCCCTAATTTCATTAAAGGTTTTAGCTAGCTCATTGAAGTCCTGATCCCAGTGGATATCCTCTCGTAGCCATTCGATAACAGCGGGATCTTCGGCTTCCAAAATCAACTTCCGAATACCAATTCTTTGGGCAAAGGACAGGCCCTGTACCATTCCTTGAAGTTCAGCAACGAAATGAGTATAAGAACTAATGCTACAAAAAAAAAAAACTGCCTTCCAGCCACCAAAATCATCACGTCAAACACCCCCAATCTTGATAATATTTCCTTCCACACTCCTCCTGCAAGCCACGTTTACTTTCAAAAGACCTCTCGGAGGAGTGCTCCATAAAGTTTTGATCTCGCTTCTAGTCCTGTTACGCTAGTCCGAGAGTGGCACCATCTCACTAGCTTGCCGAAAACTGGTAGAAACTAATGTGAGATGTCTTACCGGGTTAGCTACAGGATCATCATCATCCTCAAATACAAAGTGGTTCCTCCAGCCTCAAAGTTTCCAACGAGTCACTGCAAAGAGTCTCTTCCACTCTTCATTTCCTCTCAAATTATACATCAGCCAGTCCTTCAGATTTCTTTCAAAAAAAAAACAGTCCCACCGCAATACATTAAGTGCAATCCATATATCTTTTGCAAAGACATAGTCTCTTACCAAGTGCATAGGGGACTCCTCTTCAATGCCACATCTAGGACATAAGGCAGGACATAAGGCAGAGTCAGCAAAGTGTCTTTGAAACCCGATAAGATTAGTAAGCAGCCTTTGGTGCCCGAGTAACCACAAAAAAGAGCAGACACGCAGTGGCCCCTTCCATTTCCAAACAGTCTCCCACAGGGCATCCTTCTCCAACACACTATCCTCTTCAAGTAACCAGTAGGCCGATTGAATTGAGAAGCGCCCTTTAGAATCCCCTAACCATCTAGCACGATCTGGACCCTTTTCTGGTCTTAGAACTGGAATATTACATAACAGCCTGCATATCTTTGCTGGAATTATGTTCTGCAATAATGCCCAGTTCCAAACACCATCCAAATCAACTGCATCTGCGACTAACTGAAAAGAAACCCTACTTGGATTGGTGTTAGACACAGCAGCAAGAGTGACGTCTCGAAGGACCCATTTATCCTTCCAGAAATTGGTTGTCCTTCCATCTCCAATATCCCAGCCTAAGTGCTCCCGAAAAAACAGGCCAAATTTTCCTAATTAAGCTCCACAAATTGGATCCACTTTTTGGTTTGAGGGTGGCGGGTGCTATACCCTCATCTTTTAGGTATTTGCCCCGGATGACTCTGACCCACAACGCTTCTGGTTCTGTGATCAATTTCCATGCCACTTTCATTGCAAAAGCATCATTCACAGACCTGAGTTTACGTAGGCCAGCTCTCCCAGTGCTCCTCGGTTGGCAAAGAGTGTCCCAGCTGAGTAGGTGAGTCTTCCGCTTATCCGGTGTTGAGCCCCAAATGAATTGTCGAAATAGCTTCTCAAGATCATCACATGTTGCCCTTGGAAGCCGCACCGTCTGCATAGTGTAAATTGGGAGTGCCGACAAGACCGTCTTTATGAGTGTCATTCAGCCTGCCAATGATAATCTGTCCGCCTTCCATCCGCTAAGCTTGGAGTGAGCTTTGTCCACAATATAGGAGAAATTTTTCTTGCTGACTCGGTGGTGCAGTAAGGGCACTCCAAGGTGGCGCCCTAAGTCTCTTGTGTGTTGAAAGCCAAAAGCTGCAGTAATGTCTCTAATTGATTCCTTCGGGTTGTTTTTTGAGAAGAAAATTCTTGACTTCTCCTTGCTGATCTTCTGTCCTGAAAATAAGCAAAATTTAGATAAAACATCATTAATAATAGTGATATGGGAGGTTGAAGCCTCGGCAAATAAAAGACGATCATCTGCGAAAAAGAGGTGAGAGAGTTTCGGGCCTCCTTGACTCAATGCAACCGGTCTCCAATCCCTTCGGCGAACTGCTTGGCATATAAGGTGACCTAACCTCTCCATACACAAGACAAACAAGTATAGAGAGATTGGGTCGCCTTGCCGAATACCCCAAGAAGGAGGGAAAGAGCTAGTAGCAACCCCGTTCCAACAAACCCTCAATGATGAAGAAGAGATACACCGCATGATAATAGACACAAGAGACACCGGAAACCCGGCCCGAAGAAGAGTATCTTGAATGAAACCCCATCGCAGCCTATCATAAGCCTTCTCTAGGTCAATTTTGATTATCATAAAGCCTTTCCCTTTCTTGCGTTTCAAATGGTGGACGGCTTCTTGGACTATGATGACATTTTTTGTGATGTGCCGCCCAGGAACAGAGCTCGATTGCATCTGCTGCACTAACTCCCCTAACAGTGGCTTGATCCGATTGACCATCATCTTGGTCAAAAGTTTATAGCTAACATTGCATAGGCCAATCGGTCGGAATTGGGTGATCCTTTCCGGCCTATCAACCTTTGGCAGCAATACGATCAAGGTTTGATTTATCCTATCATCCCACATATTTTGCTCAAAAACCTATTTGGCAAGGCTGTAAAAGCTGTTACCCACTGTCTCCTACTGTGACTGGTAGAAAATTGCGTGAATCCCATCAGGGCCTGGGGCTTTGAGAGGTCCCATCTGATGTAAGCACCCTTTCACTTCTTCTAGCGTCACTGGCCTCAAGACTTCCTCCCAACTCACTTGTTCCAAAGACGGGAACTCAGCTGGCAGGGGAAATAAATTTCCATTAGCATCTTCCTCCTGAAACAGTTTTTGGAAATAGCTGATGGCCAAATACTGCAAATCATCCTCATCTGTAACCCACTCCCCCTGATCATTTTTTTAGAGCCACCACCCTATTCTTCCTTCTCCTAATGATGGTCGTGGCGTGGAAGTATGCTGTGTTACGGTCACCTTCATTAACCCACTTACACCGGGATTTTTGAGCCCAAAATATTTCTTCCTGAATTAAAATGCTGTCCAACTCCATTCCCAATTCCAACTCTAAATTAGAGAGGAAACTTGAGGGTTTCGTTTCTAGGTACCGTTGGATACCTGCTATTCGAGCCTGGAGTCTTTTCTTCTTCCTCAAAATATGCCCAAAAACCATTCTATTCCATTCTTTCAGTTTCGACACTAAGCCATCAATAGCATCAGTCATAGTCGCACTAGAATCCCAACCATCCTTCACGAAATCCACAAATCCCGGATGAGTAAGCCAAGCGGCTTGGAACCGGAACTGGCGTTGCTCCTTTAGGGGAGGGCAAATGCCTTTTCGGATTAAGATTAGCCTATGATCAGAATACTAATATGGCAGATTAATGGCTGCTGCTTCTGGGAATTTCAGTTGCCACGCCTCGTTACACAGAAAACGATCCAATCTGGCTTGGGAGCCGGCTCTGCGAAAGGTGAATTTACTGCTCGTACAACCCAAATCAATCAGCCCCGTATTTGAGATGCACTCCTGGAACGCTTTGTTTGCCAAACCTTGGCGTCCCAGCCCATCTCTTCTTTCTACACCGGCCAAAATTGCGTTGAAATCCCCGGCAATGAGCCAGGGTTTAGTATTTCCATGTGCTAGTGCTTCTAAATTCTTCCAACAGAATTTTCTCCACCCTGCTTGTGGACTAGCGTAGATGGCTGTAAGTAAAAAAGAATCCTCCTCATGCCACAATCTCACATGTATGAACTGAGTGTGATTCTGCAAAACTTGAACTTTAACACATTCTTCCTTCCAGAGAAGCCAAATGCCACCAGCAAAGCCTCTAGCTTCAACTCGGTGGGAGTGTGAAAAGTTCAGTCGTCTAATAACTCGTCTTGCCTTCTTACCACTAAGCCTCGGTTCCACAATGATGGCCACACCTGGCTTATGTTCTTGACACAAATCAGTAAACTTCCTCACAAACTGTTTTTTACCTGCACCTTGACAATTCCATGAGATGATTGGAATCATAAAATTATTAACAAAAGAGGGTACGGTGCAGTCCTGCAGACTAATGCTTCAGAGAGGTTGTTGGCCCGAAGGCCCTTCCTGCATCGGCTCTACTGTGGCAACACTACTGTTACTTGTTTGAGGCTGGTTAGATTGAGGCTCCTGCCTCCCTTGTAGCTGAGGTGGTTTAGCCTGATATGGCCAAACTGGTTGTGCTTCCATCAATTTTGCTGGCTGAGGGTTCAAAATGCTTGGATCAGGTGGTTCGTTTGGGGTTGGAGGTACAGGTGGGCGAAGGCTGTGTGCTGGATGTGGATGTTGTGGTAAAGAAGGAAAGTGTGAATTCTGGGGGTTTCCTAGAGAAGGGATAACATCTCTGTGATGAGATTCATCCAATCTAATGGCTGAGTGGTTATGTCTTGAAAAGGCTGGTGGGGTTTGGTTGACCGGTGTTTGGGTAGGCTTATTGGAGGCTGGAGTAGAGTGTGGCAAGACAGGCTGCGGGCCTAGACCAGTATGGGCCTGAGAACGGGCTGAAGAGGAGTTGTTAGAAATTTCTTGAAGTGGGGTTCTGTGTGGTTCAGCGGGGTTCTTAGTAGATTGTTTCCTGGGAGTTGCGGTGGTTTTAGGGGGTTGGGTTTGCTGTTTTGTGGGTTGGGCTTTATTGGTTCTCCTGGATTGAGGGACATGTGTAGCATTTTGCACAGGAATTGAAAAAGGGCCGGAAGAAAGCCGTTTGTTGGCCGTCGGGGTGGTCTGCGAGCTCGCCGGGGAGCATTCATCCATTCCCCCCGGCCTCCAAATTGATTCGCTGGGGTTGACGAAGCTTCAGACATTCCAGTTCCACCTACCTCCGTTGGGATAGTGTTAATCCTTGAATCAACCGAAGCTTGTGGCTGTGAAATGGCGGTTGACTGGTTTGCTTGTGCCGGCGAATCTGGACAGACCTCAATTCCATGTCCCACCTTCCCACAGACGTAGCAAATATCAGGTAACCCTTCGTAAATTACTTGGAAACTCTCCTCATCCACCTGTACTGTCCCTTCTAGAGGTTTTGTTAAATCTAGGCAACTGTAACTTTGGCAAACTTGCCTCTCTCCGGGTTCTCAGCATTCGCCTCCAACTTTACGGTCGAACCTACCAGGTCTCCCATGGTTCGTAAAATTCTAGAGTGATACTTATCTAGAGGGAAGCCTTGGAATCTAACCCATGTCACCACCTTTTCAATTTTATCCGTTGAAGCCCAAAAAGAGGGTGTCCAGGGTTGAACTGTTAGAGCGTTCCCATAGATCGTCCACAGGCCATCAAGCAACGCCCGATAGTAATCCTTTGAATCCCAAAGTCTGACAGCAAAATAGTTATTCTCCAAATTTATCAGCTTAAACGGGCCTGTGGGTTTCCAAAGCTCCATGATTTTGGCCTTCAAAGTCTTGAAGCCAATGTTCCTGCCCAAAAGCTTGACTATTACAGCACTTTCCCAAGGTTTTCTCAATCGGGCACTGAAAGCTGCAGAAAGTTCCACCACTGGCTTACCGTTCCTCTCGCTGACCACGATGTCCCCTTCTTCATATTTAGCTTCACCCTCAAGTTCCCAAGGGTCCTGGGTGGGCAGTTCAGTAGATCCGGTTGTCAGCATGTCCCTGTAGCTGGTTCCTTGTGGAAGTGAAGACTGTTGAGCCCCCATAACTGGAGACTCTTCCATCGCCACAGGTTCTGCAGTTACCTCCGTTGGGCTTGTGTTTTGCTGTCCCTCTTCTCGTTCCAGATCCACCATCTGGGCATCGGCTTGCTGTAGATCTGAACCAGAAGATGGTTTAATTCTCACTTTTTTTGTGCTGCGCTCCTCATCAGTTTCTAGAGGGGAGTCCTCTTGCTGTTCTGGGGGTTGCTCTAGCTCTTCCGAGTGCTCATCCTGTTGCCGCCCTGTTTCCGGTTGCATTGGCAGAGTCGGGCGTCGCTCACTTGACCTCTCTCGGACTCTCTCTCTAGACCTCTCACTCTCTCTCATGCTTTTTTTTTTTCATCCAACTTGAGATCCAACTCATGACTTGGATCCGAGAGCGCTCCATCACGTTTCAGTCAGGTCTGTGAAGGCCAACTACAAGTATGAAATTAATGCAGAAAAAATCCGATTCCGACAAACAAAGTGAATATATATAACCACCACCTTTCGAGTCATGTTTAGGTTGATAAGGTAAACATTGTTATGTAGTAAATATGCTCAATCTCGTGAAGTATGTACGTACCGGGCATGTCCAAAAATCTCATGAAAATATCTTCAACGCTGTGAGCCGCCGGCTGGAATCTATCCTTGTTAGCAGTCTTTAACATTAGTTGGGCCCCCAATTAACTGGGCCGTCAAATTTGACGGGGTTGGTTTATCCGTCACTTTGGCGGCGCTTGATACAAAAAGGAAATAATATTTTCGGGAAAGGGAGTTTATATAATTTATTTTATTTTATTCCTGAAAACTTCACTACATAAAAAATATTAATATTACATTACATGACATCACAATCCGTCAATGGCTTTGACCCGATAGCCACCAATCCGGGCTCCAATCACCTTTCACCTCCGCCCAATTCAACACACACGCTGCCTTTTCTTATCTTATAAAGAATTCTCTTCCTCCCCAGAAGTTTGGGAGGGTTCTGTTCTCTCAGTTTTTTTTTTTATTATTTAAGCAAAACTCAAATGGAGATGGCATCATGTAAAACACAACCATTTCAAATTAAATTTAAATTTCAGAACGAATATTGGTCCAAAAAAAAAGGATTATAATAAATAAATAAAATGGAAAAATCTAATCTAACACATGGAAAACTTCAAGTCAAAGAACCCAAATATATATAAAAAATGAAATTATCCTAATATTTTCAACATAAAAAAAAAACTCGCAATGTGGGGCACACATTCCCATGTAAAGACACTGCTAGTTGCTCGTAATAATTTAGAGTTTCAAGTTCCTTTGACTTTATGTTAAGTTAAGAAATTATTAAAGTATACCAGAACTGGAATTGCAATAGATCATCAAGTTGTAGCTAGGCGGAGATGGGAGGGAGATACTTCCATGAGCAAGTTCTGCCATTTGTTGCCGTATTCCTGACAGAATGCTCCATCATTGGCTACCACACAATATTCAAAGCAGCATCCACGAAAGGGATGAGCTTCTATCCCTTCCTCTTCTACTGCCGTGTATCCGCCACTCTTGCTCTTCTCCCCTTTCTCTTCATCTTCCCCAGGTATCCATCTCTCCATGTTCATGTTCAGTTCATCAATAATAAATTTCTTGCAGATACATATACACATATATGTAGTATAAAAACTTAACATATGGATATATGTGCAGTGCCGTAAAGCTTCCTCCATCCAAGTCCCCTCTCTACTGCAGAATCTGCCTCCTTAGCCTTTTCAAGTAATATATATATTTTGAAGCTTACTGATTCATAACTAAATAAATGAAGCACAGAAAGTACACAATCTCCTGAATTTGAGCCGCCTATTAACTCCTTTGAAAGAGCAGGTTTTTGATGTTGATGTTTGGCTTGAAGGGACTAGAGTACAGTTCTCCAACTCTGTCCTCCGTCATGAGCAACCTCTCACCGGCCTGTACCTTCACGCTGGCAATCATTCTCGGGTCTTTCTCCATTAACATATTTGTACCTCTGTGGTTCTTTCTTTTCCACCTGATTAATTTTTTTTTTTAACACTTTGATGTTCTTGTCTTTCAAAAGGATGGAGAGGCGGCTGTCAATAAGCAAGTCTAGTTCGCAGGCTAAACTCATTGGCACTTTAGTATCAATCTCAGGTGCCCTGGTGGTCGATCTTTATAAAGGCCCTCAAATTGTTTCAATTTCTTCCACCACTACTACTGCCTCCAATTCGTTTCTTCAGTCTTTAGGCTCGCCAACTACAAATTGGGTGATCGGTGGTCTAATGTTTACAATTGAAGAACTGTTTTCCTCAATTTGGTACATCATTCTGGTACGTTCCATTACAAAGAAGATACGGCAGCAACTTATGACTTCAGCGTTAAAAAATAAAAATCTTCAAACATCTTCATTTCGGTAATATTTTTATTCAATGTTTTGTGATCCCTTACTTACAGGCACAAGTAATGAGGGTCTACCCTGCGGAGATTGGTGTCATGTTTTTCTCCCATTTGATCGAAATCTTTATAGCAGCACCAGTATGTGTAATAGCAGAACCAAATTTAAGTGCTTGGAGGCTTGGCCCTGATATTTCATTGGTTGCAGTTGTCTACTCGGTACGTATAATCCTTAATTAGACTGCCTAGTGATTACTATTGCAAAGCTAGGTTCTTCTAATCTTTAAAACAATATTGTTGTTTTTTTGTTGCCTTGAATTCTAGTGGACCTAGTTTATGGTTTGGGCTTGTAGACTTGTTATTAGTTAGGGCCCAACTGTTAAGTTGCCGAAAGTGCAGGTTTACATACAGAGAATGTAAACAGGTTCTGTATTGTACTATCATTCATCATAGTGGAGAAACTCTCTCTGTTCTTGTCCGAGGACGTAGGCAT
>JAKUCV010000226.1:0-34225 GCA_028386065.3 Turnera subulata | reverse complement strand
ACTAAACATGACAACTCACTCTTGCTTTTCCTAAGATGCTCATAATAGAACAACACTTAATGGAAACATTACAACTCAGGACTACACTAATTACAATACAATAATCAAAAAGCAAACTCCAACTAACACTCTTGAATAATTTGGTGGGACCAACCTTCAACTTGATCACACTCACATCAGCTTGGTCATACAATCAACAAATTGAGCATGGTGCTCTTCAGGCCTAAGCACATTTCTTTCTTCGAATTGTTCTTGCTTTACTTTTTGTCTGTTCATTGATTCATGCATTCATAGCTAATCTGCTGTTCCGATTTTTCCCATTAGTCAGCAGAAATCTAGACACGAGTCAGGAGGTTTGCCCAGTAATTAACTCCATGGCAGCACACTTCTGGCGCCAGAACAACAGAAATACGTCTGTTGTCAATTCTTCTCCGGCATGGCCTGCAGCTGGCCGTGGACGTGTATCAAGTAGCTCCCTGCAACAGAATCCATCCTGCAGTCAACGCATCAACTTCAAGAGGTTCTACCGGACCTCCAATGCCTGGTTATGCATGCTAAGGCTCAGGCTCAGGCAATCAGAGTGCAAACAAATCTTTGGTGGAAAAGATACGTGCTGCACTTGGACATGATGAGGACAAGTACAGTTTGTTCAGAGACATATCTAGAGAGTATTGTCAAGAAGGTTCAATTGATGTTGTACAATACCTGGATTATGTGGAACAAGATGGCTTATCACATCTTGTTGGCTAGACTCTGTCCTGATGCTCAGAAGCAGAAAGAGCTGGCTTATCGGTAGTGTTAAGACACCGCAGTCACAAAGCAGACCTCTGGAAGAGGAGGTAGAAGTCCTATCAGAGGATGGATATCGAGCTCCAAAAGGCAAGGCAAGTCAAGCGTTATAATAGGCAAACAGCGAGCAGAGATGAGGATTTCGCCGTCAACGCGGGTTGGATCCAATCAAAACGTTAAGGATGGGAGTGGTGTCAATAGGCAGAAAAAGAAGACCTCAAACTTCTCGTAGGGCGAGACTGGGTGATGGCTCAGTGGCAGCCCTTGAAGACTTGAAAACCTCTGATCGGGATCCTGTTCCTAGTCTGGTGGGTGACAAGCTAGATAGTAGCAATAATCGAGTGGGAGAACTACTAGTGCGGAAAGGGGGGAGGACATAAGCTTTTCCCTTGAGCAATGATTTTGTTGGATGCTTCTTTGGGCGTGGAAAATGAGAAAGAACCTGCAATTGGCGGGTAAAGAGTCCCCCACTAGGTCTACAAGTTATGGTTACCATGATTTTGCGTCTCGTAACATTTATGTTTCCCTCACTGGCTACTCGATTCGGTGGAGTAATTAGCTGGCTTATGTCTTTTATTTGCTCGAGTGTTCATAGACAGTGAAAGCTGTAAAAGTAGTAACAAATTGGAGCCATTTCTTTATACAAAAACTATCTTTCTCAGCTTGTGATCTTTTTGCATCTGATTTAAATCTTTATGAGATCACGAGCCCCATTTGAATCTATGTCATTTGTCCTTTTTGTCCTGCCATGGAAGTTCTTAAGAAATGAAGTGCTTCCACACAGGAATTAAACCACAATAGGCAATTTCAATTCAGGGTGGCTCGCATCCTAGCAGCATTGTCAGGTTTTTTGCCAATGGGAATTTGGACACTTGAGCTCATAATCACCCTTAATGGACGAGTTCAGCTTGATTAATTGAAGATTAAGTTGAAATACGCTTGCAATTAGCTGATTAAACAAATAATAGACATGGTCAGTACAGAGTACAGACCCTCTGCAAACACTTAAATGGCAACAAAATAGATCATGGTATACTAAACACGGACTGAAGAACTAGCGCTCTGACTCTGACAAGTTTACCTTTCATTTCATTCTTAATTACAAATTCATACAAGAGCCACTGTCAATACATGCTCATCTGAGCTGAAATTGATGGACAACACAATCTATACAAACTTTATTACATCAATAGATAAGGCACAACTAGGACATGGAGACAGACATTGAAACATTACATCCAGCTTATCAAGGGAAAGATCTGGTACTACTGCCGTAGGACAACCAGGACACAGAAGAGTCACAACTTTATTGTTGGATTAATGAGTACTTTGCCTTTGTCTTACTTGGAAAAAACAAATTAACTTCTGCAATAATGTGGAAGGCATTTGATGCAAAGCATTCACTTTTAGGAGTACTTGCCCGCCAATTGAGTTTGCAACTAGCTAACTCCTCCTTGCCTCTCCCAGCTAATGTCCGCAGAGAATTGTGCAAGTGCAGCGCGAGGGTCCCCGTTTGAGATGGAGAAATAGTACTGAGCAGTCCCATCATCAACTTGCATGCTTCTTTTTAAAGAGTCTACAATCCTTCTCCTGCCACGGTCAGAGGTCACCCCAGTTGCCAAACAGCTGAGCTTCCTATCAGGTTCACCTTCTAAATATAGCACTGCCACCTCTCTTTTTGCATAAGTATCCAACTCTATGTAGCATGTTGCATTTACAAGAAGGTCTGGATTGCTTACAGGGATCAATAACCTATCCCTTGAATATATGCCGTGGTCGCTCATCATGTTGTTTAACCGTTTGATGTCCATAACCTGCAATCGAAAGGAAAAACACGTAAATGTTAGCTCAATTTCTTTACACTCATCAGGCAAGAAAATCCCAGTGCCTCGTGACACAATTTCACAAACTGACTTCATGCGAGTTCTGAAGGGATAAATAGGACTTTTGGCTCGTTTACTATGAATCGTACAAGGCGTACATGCTTCCTTCTAAACCAGGAACACAATCTCTATTGCCTGAAGTTGGCGGCAACCAACAATCACCCCAAATTAAACAACACAGTAAAACAATAAGCAAGCAGGAAAACAACAAATGTAACATACCCTCATCATCACCTCTCTAACAACCAAGAGAACAAACTGGCATTGTAGTGACTACAGCATTAAACTATTAAAGCAAATAAGAACCAAGAAGCTCAGCTTTGCACAATTGCTCACAGACTTTCCTTATAACCAGAAACAAAATCCACACCTACATTTCCAAACTATGTAGCACTTTCCAGAAAAAAAAAAAAAAAGATTAAAACTTGAAAACTCCAATAACAAAAAAAAGCTCAACACTTTACAACACCCACAAGCCTGCATCCCAAAGTCCAAACTTGCAACCATTACCTGAACAGAATACCTGACGGCAAGCCCAGCAACAGAGTCCCCTCTCTTAATCTTATGCGACACAGCAAACTTCCAAATCCCGTTATCCCTCCAGAACCCGGTGGACGCGGGTCTCCCCACCACCTCCTTCAGCCTCCAGGGACCCATGAAGGCCCTCTTCACCATCTCCCCATCGGAACCCACGTGGCGCCACGCGCGGCAGACGCAGCTGGCGCGTGCCAGGTCCGGGAGGGAGAGGCAGTGGAAGATGAGGCGGAGAGTGTCCGGGCAGGCCAGGGCGGTGAAGTGGGAATTCATAGGGGAGATGGTGGTGCCGTCCATGGTAGTGGTGGGTTGGGGCGAGACGTCGGTGGTGGGGGAATTCAGGGGTTGGGTGAGGTGGTTGTGAGCTTCATGGTCGTCTTCTTGGTCGCCACAACAGCCCATTTTGGTCTTTAAAATGCTCTTTGGCAGTGGATGGAGTGGCTTTTGTGGTGTTTCTCATTTGTAGGAATTGGCAGTGTTTGGTGGGGAACGACATGTATCCTACATACACTACCATTTTTTACTTTGGGGTATAGTCAAGTCGGTGTGGATTTATTCCCAAAAAAAGGATTAAGACTCATTTTGTTATAAAACACGTTATAAAATGTGATTTATTGTGGATGTCACTATTCTACCTACCGAATTATTGTATATATACAGGGTATAATGAATGAAAATGGGCAGAGCAATGAGCTCGGTTCTCCCCCCATTTCTTCTCTTCTTCATCCTCTCCCCTTAATTTTTCTTCATCAAAGTTTCTCTATTAAACCAGTTATTCTTAACACGTTATCAGCACGAATGATCTCTACCCGAAACATGAAGAAAAACCAGTATACAAAAATCAAACTAGAAAACCAAAAACGAAAACGAAAACTGGAAGAAGATGAACAGTAAAGTGCAACCCCAGTTACTGTTCATCAGGAAGCGTTCCGGCCGGCTTCCCGCCTCACCGCCACCACCACTGCCTTTCCCTTGCTGTCGCCGACCGACCGACACCTTCCCCGTCCTCAGACGCCGCTGGACGCGTCGTCCATGGCCGATGACCCGACGACCGAGCCCATGGACCCGACATGACCCGTCGAGTCTGTCTTCCTCCTCAAGCGTGCCTGCAGCCGCCAGACGCAGCGCCGCTCGCCGCCCCTCCAGACGCTACGCCGCTGTTGCTATGTCGCGCCACCAGTAGCAGTCGGGCCATGTCGCGATATCACCAGTAGCGCCACCTGTGTCCCCTAGCACCGCCACCAGCCGCGTCGCCTTCCCGCCGCCCGCCTCGTCGCAGCGACTAGCAGGAGACGCGAAGCCGCCGCCGCCGGTTTGTTTTTCGCCGTCTCCTGCAACAACCCATCCGGGGTTGAAGACGACCCGGATGGTTGTGATCCGGGTCAGGTTTGACCCGCGGGTTGATGGGCTGAAGGTTCTTGGGTTTGGGCTGCATAGTTCGGCCCACTGAGAAAAAAAAAACAAAAACTGGGCCGGTACTGTTCACGGCCCGGTCCAGAAAAAAGAAAAAAACAGAAAAATGAATAGAAAAGAGAGAAAAGAAAAAAAAGGAAAGGAAAAGAGAGAAAAAGAGAGAGGAAAGAAAAAAAAGGAAAAAAAAAAGGGGGAGAATTTATATTATCACAAAAAAAATAATTTTAAAAATGATATTATCAAAGTATATACCGGAATAATAATTGGGTATAAGTATGATATATATTATATATTATTGCTGAAAGATTTATCGAGTAAGCATACCCTCTACTATTATGCTTTATTTAGTATTCAATATTGGCCGGCTAAGCCGCCTTATTCATTTGTTGGCCGACTAAGCCGCCTTCTATCGAGTAAGCATATTTTTATGATTGGGCTATTAAAAGGCCCACTGCATTTATATTTCTTGTTTTTAATTTCCTTTATGTTTTGCTTGGGCTCGTACAAGGCCCTTCAATTTTAATTTTCTGTCATTTATATTGGGGTAATTAACAAAAAGTTCCTGTTTATTTATTTTAATTAAGTCTTTTAATTATGTTATTTGATTTTGGGCCCTCAAAATTTTCAGAAAAAATTTATCATGGGCATTAAATAGTTTGGAAGACTAAATGAAAGAGTCCAGAAGACTCAAAAATGCACCAAAGACCGGAAGTCTTACTGCCAAAAGGTCCTGCAAATCCTTATATGATCACCAGAAGTTGGACATTGACTGACCACCAGAAGATGGTTACTCTCACGAAATTTAAATACAAGTGTACGCACTTGAAGCAAATGCGTGTCCCTGAAGGACAAATGTAATGTTGATGATACCATAATTGGTCAAGATAATGACTATGATATTGAAATATTATTATTGCTTACCCTGAAGGTGCAAGTTTGACATATATTGATTAATTTAATTTTTATGTTTAGTTTTATTAGTTTTGTTATATTTATTACCTTATGTTTATCTTTATTGCTGCCTAATTCTTTTATATGTACATGGATTTGTCGCTTCTCGAATAATGACCCGGGCATTTGTCCTGAAGACAATGCAACGATATATTCCGAAATTAATAAACGGCAATTATCCATATAAAAGTAAACTAATCCGCTCCAGAAGAGCATGGGTTTTTAATGTGCTCCTGAAGAGCAATATTTCACCTACCCAAAAATGCAACAGCATTCAAGGGGGAGAGGAAAACTGTATGTGAATACTATTGCATACCTATACTGTGAAGAACACAAGTGTAACTATGATCTAGAAGATCATATACTTACGCTCTGGAAGAGCATAAACTCCTGAAGAGTACAAAATATTCTTGTTTACAGTAATTAAAGAAATTGTTACGGATCCATTAAATCGATTCTGCTCCATTCCCTGAAGTGAATGAGACAGTTAGTTATGATTGTGCCTGTTGCCAAGGACATGGAAGGAATTATTATGACCATAAAGATTATGACAATGGCAAGGCTAAAGGAAAATATGCATATTATTATTGCATAAGGGATTCACTACTTGAGAACATCTACATAGAAGAATTGTTCTCATACATAAGCAGAACAAATTATTTATCGATTGGGTACAACATTGGCCCTAAAACTCTAGGCCGTTATTGATGTTGATCCTAACACTGTCGGTTCAGGAGAACCACATACCACCCATGTTGTTTTCTCCGAGTAGCTCAAACCAATTTGCTGGAGGAAAACGGAGTGGTATTACTCCATGATTCTCTGCTGGTTGCCACAGGTTTTCAGTAATCAGTACCATGTTGGGCTTGTACTAATTCTTCAGATCCCTTAAGGTACGCACGAAATCTTGGGACCGCCTGGCCACTCCCCTGCAATTCCATAATAAAAGTCATACCTTGGGCCATGTAGGCGATAACCCAGAAACCCTCGGGATACTCCGAGCCATCATAGAAACTTGATAATAGCTGCTTTGATTCAGAATTTGACAAGATGGCTCTAGCTGAAACTCCTGCAGTTTATCAGATATGAAAAACATAATTGAGTTAGCCGAGCCATAAATGAAGCCCTTAGATTGCCTTGGTCCTTTAGGAAGAAAGTTTCTTCCATAGGAGTTACAAAGAATCTGGATGAATATAGTTCATCAATAAATACCAAACGAGGAATCCTAGCGAGTTCACTCGGTAACTCCTCTTGCTGTTCATTAACCATGCTATATGCTAGCCTATTCCTCCTTCCTATAGAGGCACCCTCAACAAAGAAGACAGTTGCTGAGGAAGGCATTCTTTTATCTTTATTTGGTTTTTCTGAATCTATATGCTTCACCACATAATACTGCCCTCTTTTATAGCTTGAGTTTAGACAGCATGGTGTCATTTTTCAAATGTGGATCCCCTTTTCTGTCTCCGAAAAGATCCTGAAGATTTTTCGGTTTTTTCACAAAACTCCAAAGGTGTTTTTGGAAAAGTTTGCCTCCACATTTAATTATTGCTCAATAATTCTGATTTTTTCCGACATGAGTGGCAGATATAAGCCTAAAATTGGCACATAAATAGCAGCCTGAAGCTGGCACCAACTTGAAGTTGGTATATGGACTTATTATTTGGCATGACCGGTTGGGCCATCCCGGGTCAATAATGATGCATGAAATTTATTGGGTCATTCATTGAAAAACCAGAAGTTTTACAATCAATGAATTTCCACGTATTTGTGTGCTGCGAAATTAATTATATGGCCTTCCTAAGATGAGATTGGCCTGGAATCACCAGCAAGTTTTGGAAATAATTCAGGGACATGTACGCGGACCAATAACTCCGCCGTGTTGACCATCTAGGTAATTTTTACGATGTATCGACTAGATGGTCTATTGTGTGACGCAAGTTGGCATTGTGCGCACTTATTTAATAATTTGGCCACTTGCAGGTACATATCCCTACTTATGTTATTAGACTATATGTCTAGATAATGCTGGTATATTTCTTCAATGGATAATGTATATCATTGGAAATAAACCCAAACAGATCTGGGGGAACATTGACAATTGATTGCAGGACCATTGATGAAATATAACTATTTGAGAAAATGGTATTTTACACGCAGCAACACTTGTGTGCATCAAGCCAACAAGTTATCATAAAGACTTCCCATTTAATTGGTTATTGGTCACAAAATATCTCCCATCTTCGAACCGTTGATTATGTACCAAATGCTCCACCACAGCATAGTAAAGTTGGTCCTTAAAGAAGATTGGGAATAGATGTTGGGTATGAGTCTCCATCAGTTACAACGTTATTAAAACTATCGACTAAAAGATTGGAGATTCATAGCAAGATTTGCTTATTGTTAAATCGATATGTGTGTATACCCAACATCAGGGGGAGAAAATAAGCAGCTGGAACAAGATATAATTGAAATGTTATTCAATGCTTAATTTTGATCCTCAAACGAATTTGTGTGAACATGAAGTTTAGAAGATGATTCATTTGCAACATATTACTAAGTCAATTGCCAGACATATTTATTGATTTGAAAAGTGTGACCATACTAGCTGCAAATGCTACTGTTCAAAAATTAATGTTCCAGAAGAACAAGTATAATATGCAAATGAATTCAAAGTACGCCAGAAGCATAGAATATATTCGGTTCCAATAGAAAGCAAAATTCTTGATAGAGAAAAAGGAGCAAAGTGATAAGATGGCCCTAGTGAGAAAATGAGACCTCCAGTAGAGGTCCAAATTTGAAGTCCTCAAGAAGAGAAAAATCCTCCGGAAGAGGCCCTGACACAGTTGATAAAGTTCCAAAAGTAACTCAGGTACCTGAAATAAATTGAAAATGATGAAATCTCAATCACAGTGTCAGGAATAAGATGGAACCGACATGAAATAACCGTCGACGGAATACTTGTTTTATTTGTTTATAGCGCTAAATAAAATGAGGATCATGAACCTACATTGGCGAATGTAGGCGCTGTATGATTGGCCAAAATAGAGAAACACGATTAAAGGTTGTGTTGGACTCGCATGTGAAGCGAGAAATTTTCCGGACCTGTAGTCCGTACACAAGATGGTGTAAAATTCAAAAGGTCATAAAATGGGTATTTGTGCGAAAAAGAAATAAATAGTAAGATATAAAGCACAGTTTGTAGCACAAGGTTTTACCCAAACGACCTGGTATTCATTATGAGGAGATATACTCCCCTGTGGTGGATGCAGTTATTTGATAAGTTTGGCAATATATTAATGTATCTAATAGATGCGGTTACAGCCTATTTTTATGGATCCACAAGTTATGATATATGCATGAGAATTCCTGAAGAATTCAAGTTGCTTGAAGCAACTAATTCCCGAAAATATACAATATCAAACTAATTTGCTTTTATATGGTTTAAACTAAATTTGTACTTATTAGTCCAGGAGTACCATGTTAAAGTACTCGTAACGTGAAGCCCGCAGCTTCTGTCATAAGCCTATTGGCAAGATATGGCTATGCTTTTATCTTTGGGACATAATAAGATATGACATTATATTAAGCCTGTAAACCCGAAGAAAATATAGTTTGTCTTGATGCAGGCCATATATGCGAAGCACAAAACAGACACCTGAAGTATCATGTGAAGCATAAAACACTACCAATGATACAAAAGTTATCATTATACACAGAGCTAGTCAAGACTGTGCTTGACTACATTCGAAGATGTTGCACACTCAAGGATCATATGGAAAAGATAGCGAGGCAGATGCTCCAACAACAAATTATGAAGATAATGCTACCTACATTGTCCAGTTAAAATAATGATGTATCAAAAGTGATTAGACAAGGCACACATCACTAGAAGTTGACAAGAGGATAATTGGCATGCAAGGACATCAAGAAATCAAGAGAGACCAAAATGAAGGGGAGTAGAATACGCACTGCACTCTTTTTTCCTTCACCAAGTTTTTTATCCCACAGGGTTTTTATTGGTAAGGTTTTTAATGAGGCAGTTCTCCCTTAACGTATTCAACCCAATACACAGTGACATCTAAGGGGGAGTGTTATAAAACACGTTATAAAACGTGATTTACTGTGGTTGTCACTATTCCACCTACTGAATTATTGTATATATACAGGGTATAATGAATGAAAATGGGCAAAGCAACGAGCACGGTTCTCCCCCCATTTCTTCTCTTCTTCATCCTCTCCCCTTAATTTTTCTTCATCAAAGTTTCTCCATTAAACCAGTTATTCTTAACACATTTTGAATTTTACTACCTTTTTAATATCTTGTTCATATAAAAGACTTACAATTTTCCATTTCAACAATAACAACTTACAAAATGTCCGAGATACATACAGAAGACAGAAGAAAGCGGATTTACCATTGCAAATCTTGAAGCTTTGAAGGAAAGCAGTAATTAAAAGGGGAAACTCAATGCTACTAACCTCATTTATTTTAGTTTTAGACAAAAAAAAAACATAATTAATTTTAAAGAATTAACGTGGACCATGCGCCAGCAATTTTCATTTTGGGAGAGTGACATTGTATGTCATGTTTCTTTCAACAGTGAAAATATTGGTTTAAGACCTCAAAGCCAACAGGAAAGGAGGGAAATATCAAAATAGGCAGGTAACCATTGTGAAACCGAGAAGAGTAGTCAGAATCTTGGTAATCAACTTCTTCTTATTTGAAACTTTCATTTAAACAGAAATAATTGCTAAGAGGTTTACTATTTTCTTCCCCAACTGTGATTCTGGTGTCTTCAGGATTATATTGTCATAGCCTATGCCCATTAGAGAGTGTAAAGAAAGAATGCCACAAGAAGCAGACAACTATGCTACTTGATTTCATTCAGATGTCAAAACCTATGAAAGGTAATAATAGTAAGATTGTTTTGCCATAAAACATTCGAGAAGAAAAACCCAGGGTGACCTGAAATTACATAACCTGAACAGCCAATCACAAGGACAAAATACTCATGGGACCAAGCTTTAGAAATACATTTTACTAGAATACCAAATTCTTTTGCAACAAGCTATATCTGGGAACTATGCAAACTACTAAAAAAATTTGCCATGTTCTTTCAGATTCAACCTTTGTGGCAACCACTGTCCACTCGTTGACACGAACAGAACAAATCAACCACCCCATCCATGACCACCGAGGCCATATGCATCCATGTACCCAGGTGCATGAATATGAGCATGGCCATGATCGTGGCCATGACCAGCATGACCATGACCATGGTGATGGTGATGGTGATGCTCATTAGCTTTTGCTTCATCAAGCATTTTCTGGATATGCTCTGGAATGGGTTCTTCTTCAGTTTGCCTAACTGATTTTGGTAAAGATGACACAAAATTGACAATTTCCTGAGCTAGCTCGTCAACAGCATCTTCCTGAAATCACCAAAAGACATATAATGCCGAATTTAAATGCAAGGAACCCATTCTACTGACCCAACAAGACAACGACCAGAAATAAGTAAGCATTGTGCAATCTGACAAATTGGAAATAGAGAACGTAAACGAACAAAAGGAAAAGAAATTGTAGAATTATGTTCTGATCACATCCAGAATGCGACATGTGGAAATAGAAAGATTGCTTGATGGTTTTAAAGAGACAATATACATATTCTCCAAGTTGATAAGAGACAACAAATTGCATCATCAGCCTAACTGTACTACAAGGTTAAGTAGTTTTCAACTAAACAAACTCTTGGAGGTGGACAGATGGTGTCAGGTTATGAAGAAGACATATCTATATATGCTAACAGGTCAAATATATTGATAGCTTTCTCGCCCTGCTATACGTACTCTTCCCTCCGTAGCAGGCGACCCTTCACTTAGGGTTTAAAGGTTAACTTTGAGGTTCCAATCTTCCAATATTAGAGAGGGGTGGAGAGACCAAATGCAAAGGAAAAGATGAGCTTCCAACAAATGAACCAAAGGTGGTTTGCGGTGTCAAATTTGTGTTTCTCATTCAGTGATCAAACACCACATGCATAGAGATGCAAAATCGTCCACTTCCTTGACTACCAACAAGTGGCACACTAACAATCTGCTAACTACAAAATACAAATACAAAAAGTTTAACTGGTAGTTGGTTAAGCTGGTTGCACTTCCAAACACTTTCTGATTCTGTACATCACCTATCAATAGTTCCGTTTCTTTTTTCTCTTTTTCAGTGATTTCAAACACAATGCAGCAATCTAAACGTCTCTAGGAATTGCTAGTCCACACACCACACAGTGAATGTTTAATACAACCAAATAGCAACTAAAGGTTTGAGAATTGATTTCATATGCCAGCCAAGACATTCAAGTTACACACACCGGGTTAATAACAGCATCTTGCAATCCATCTCCCAAATTCAATCAATCTTCAGTCATATAAATTGAGTTAATTGCTACACGAATTAAGAATCTATTCACATGTCATAGTTCAAACAAGCACATATAGAATACAAGCAAATGCAACAAGAAATATAAAGTATTACTATATCAATTCAAAATCTTAAAAAAAAAGAGCAACACAATAGTCAGTAACAAATCTCACCTCAGGCCACCGTCCACCTGAATGTGCAAGAAATTTTGCTTGCGGAAGTGCCTTGGCCACCTTACGACCCTCTTCAGTCCATTCCTTCGACCAAGTGTTGGACCAAATTATCTGCATTGGCAATCCCTTCACCCCATCTAAACTGCTCCATTCTGCTACATCAAAGCTAGTATTCAACCCCATACCCGTACCCACAACAGCTCTCCTCCCATCCATTCCACTCAAAAGCACTCTATGTGCCTCCAAATCTGAACCACCAATACCCTTTGAACAACACAAGCTAATCAACCTTTCGTATGCAAAATTCAAGCCTAAAAGAACCTCTCTAACCACTGGCATTTGCAAAGCGAACAGAGGTAAAGCCGGTCTAGACCCGGTATCAACTAGAGTCACACTCCTAACCAACTCTGAATTCTTTAAAATCCAATTTGCTACCATTCCTAGACTGGAATCATGAAGCACCAAATGCACAGGTGCCAAACCCAATGTCTCAATCACCTGCCCCAGAACCTTACCTGCCTTTTCATTGCTCAACATAATAGGCCTAACAACACTCTTCTTCTTATCAAAATGTGATTGAATTTCCGCATAAGGCACCTCCCCAGTTTCAACCATGACATCAAAAGCCCAAAAAACACCTTTCTCTTTTATCAAACCATACACATCCAAAAGCTTCTCAAACAACCCATTTCCCCTCTCTTCCATAACCTCCATAGATTTATCAGAAAACCCGTTTCCAGGCAAATCAAAGACAACCCCATGAACCCCTTTAGTCCCCAAGAAGTCCACAACTTTCCTATAGGAAAAAGAACTTAAGCCCAACCCATGAACCATCACCACCTTCTCACTCGAGGCATGCTTGTTGCCGCTCTCCAGGGCAAAAACCTCAACTGGTTTCTGGTTCTGTTCAAGCTGAACCTTAATGGTGCGACCTTTCGAGTAATGATGGCGCAGAGGAGAGGGTAGGGAGAGGAAAAAGGACTTTGGGTCGGTTGAAGAATATAAAGAAGACAAAGCGGCGGTCAATAGAGTGATTAGAGACACCGAAACGGTAAAGTAGAACCAAAATTCAAATGGGTTGCTGCGGCTTTGTGTTTGCCTTTTTGTCTGCGTTTCTTTTGTGTGTTCCTTTGGTTTAGCTCTTGGTTTTGTCTTTGGATTTTTTGATGGTGAAGTGGGTTCTGTTTGTTCATTCGTTTGAGGTTCTAGCTCTGCTTCTTCTGTGATTATTGCCATTGATGGGTTTTCGACAAGATCTAGCGAGGAATGGGACTAAGATGCCAGTAAAGTTAATAGTACTAAGTTGTAAAGAAATGATCTTTTTAACTAAAACAACAACCGATTCAAATACAGAAAGATCCCAAATTTATAACAGTCCTACCTGAAACGACGTCGTTTTGGTAAAGTGTCATCTTGTTGATTGTTAATTCCTCTGCAAAATAATTTAGGAAACTCTCTATTGCTCCTTTAACACCCAAAAGACCTTATCTTTATCTCCACTTTTTCTCTGTCAAAGTTTCTCTCAATTGAAGAAAAAAAATTTCTCTTTCTGTTTGGTTTTGCTAATATGCGTTCACTACCATCAAGGGTGATGCGCCCTTTCTGTCTCTCGCCCTCTCTCCTCACTCACTCTTCTCGCCACTCCTTTCATTCTATTCCCGGCTCCGTTTTCCCTAGTTCCAGAACAAGCCTTGGATTTTGCACGAATTTGCTAATCAGGAGGACCCCGCTCTTAATAAGCAACTGCGGTGGAGGTGTCACTGCAAACCCATCTTCACAAGTTCGCTGGAATCGGACCCAGAAAGCAGCTGTAGCAGAGCCTGATGAGAAGCTCACTGCTCTCAGAGAACTGTTTTCCAAGCCTGGAATTGGAGTTGATGCATATATTATTCCTTCTCAGGATGCTCACCAGGTACTTGTATATCTTGTTTTTCATTGCATACCTTGTGGTGTTGATATTCTTTTATGTGTTCTTTATGTACTTGCATTGCATGTCTGTGTTTATGCAACAGTAAATGCAGCTGATGGAGTTTGTTAATGTTCGATTAATGGTTGCTAATCATTGTTTCTTTTCTTCTTGCAGAGTGAATTCATTGCTGAATGTTACATGCGTAGAGCTTATATATCAGGCTTTACTGGTAGTGCTGGCACTGCTGTTATCACTAAAGAGAAGGCAGCTCTTTGGACAGATGGTCGTTATTTTCTCCAGGTAAACACCGGTATTAATATTTGCGATACTTGTATGATTGAGAAATTATTTTGGAAGCCAAGTCCTTATGCTTGTGAAAAGTTGCATTGAAACTTTTCTTTTTCTTAGCAGTTTAGTTGGATCCCATGACAGCTAACCCTTTTTTCTTTTTTGTTCTATGATTAGGCTGAGAAGCAGTTGAACTCTAATTGGGTCCTTATGCGAGCTGGCAATCCTGGAGTTCCAACAACTAGTGAATGGCTTAATGATGTTTTGCCTCCTGGGGCCAAAGTTGGCATTGATCCTGTGAGTAATTTCTCAATCTTCCAAGACGGGGTGCACTCTTTTGCATTGAACTGCTAATTTTTCCTTGCTCAACTTATTAGCCATATACTGAACGATTCATTGTGATTTCAATATGCACTGATCAAGCGCTCCTCTTTCTCTACTTGCTTTGGAACATGGTCTTTCCCGTTTTTAATTTTTACTGCTTTTCAAACATTTCTTGGTTTGGTCATCTAGACCAGCTTAAATTTGAACTTGCTTCTGTTTCATGATTCGTTTCCATTGCCTATATGTGATGTCCACTGTGTTTGACTTTGTGAAGGGAGCAGTTTCTTTTCTCATTTGATGCTGCTGAGGAATTGAAGCAAGCTATAGCTGCAAAGAATCACAAACTGGTTTACTTGTACAGTTTAAACCTTGTGGATGAAATATGGAAGGAAACAAGGCCAAAGCCTCCAAACAAATCAATCAGAGTACATGACTTGAAATATGCTGGTATGGATGCCTCATCAAAATTGTCTTTCCTGAGGTCTGAGCTTCTTGGTGCTGGTTCATCTGCAATTGTAATCTCCATGCTTGATGAAATTGCCTGGATTCTGAACTTGGTAATCTTTCTATCATTTTTTTTGGCCAGAAATACTGTCATACTTTTTACAAAAGTTAATGTGCTCTTGGGACATCGTATATTTTCATTCTTAGTATTTGTTGGCTCCAAAACTAATATAAAACTCCAACAATTCCCCTACATAATGGAATGGAGTTTGTTCCTCTATGTTTTTTATGTAAATTACTTGATAGTTCTTGGTCATTTTCTGCCTTCTATACAAATGAGGAATTTAATGTTGGTTTGCAGAGAGGAGGTGATGTTCCTCATTCACCCGTTACATATGCATACCTGGTTGTGGAGATTGATGGTGCCAAATTGTTTGTGGATGACTCTAAAGTGACACCTGAGGTGTTGAATCACTTGAAGGAAGCAGGTGTCGAGCTGAGGCCATATGATGCTATCCTTTCAGAAATAGAAAGGTATAGTTTTATTTTTTTGTTTCCTATAGAATGGATCCTGTCTCAAAATGACATGGTATTTCTGTTAAGCTATGGCCTCTATCTGTAATGGAGGGAATATTTCCTTTGTATCTCAGGGTCATAAATTCTATTGAACTTTTGCACAGCGGCAACAGTCCTAACTGCCAAAGTTTTATTTTTATATGGGCATGGTTGCTTACTAGACAAACGAAAGCTAGCTTCTATATGTTCAGGCAGAGAAAATATAGAGGAAGCAACCTTATGCCTGGGCCTGCTTGCCAATGGTGGATTGGCTTGCTACTTTCATCCAGAAAATTAAAATTGTGCATGAAGGCAGCAGAGAAAGAAGTTTTGCCGTCTCTGGTATTCCACTGCCAATTTAGAGCACTCTGCCTGCCATCTGATATTCCATATTTAAATGGATTTTCTTCTTCCTCACTTCCTCTTTTTTTCTACATATGAGGTGGCAAGTTTAGCTTGTAACATAATTGAAATGACATAACACATAGGAGCTGATGGCTGCAAAAGAAAATGAATTACATCATGTTTCTGCTGGAAAAGTCAACGCATGTACATGACCAAGCACTTTTCGATTTTCTGTTTTGGCATTGTCTTGGGCTTCCTGACTTTATTTAGATGACCATCTTTTTCTTTTTCTGTAAATGGTTCACTGAGATATACTTTTCCATTGCAGTTTGGCAGCAAAAGGCGCTGAACTTTGGTTGGATACCTCTTCTGTTAATGCTGCTATAGCCAACACCTACAAATCTGCCTGTAATAGACGTCTTCAGAGCCGTGCAACTAAAACTGGTCGTAAGGGCGACACATCAAATGGTTCCCATGATCAATCCTGCGGACCTTCTGGAGTTTACAGGCCATCACCCATCTCTCTGGCCAAAGCTGTGAAAAACAAAGCTGAGTTAGAAGGCATGCAGCATTCTCATTTAAGGTTATTACTTCCTCTTAACCTCATTTGTCAATGATCATGTCTGTCATATTGTCTGTAAAAACATCTACATGATGGTGCCACAGCACCAACAAGGATTGGAATGTTGTGCAATGGCATTGGTTGAAGTTTGAAAATATAAAGTAATGTCATTTGTTCAAAATCAATTTTCTGAGGCGTCTAGCAATTGATATGTTATTTATACTGATCTTCTCTTCTTTATGAGCTTCAGCTTGAAGAGCTCTTCAAAGAGTATGCTGAGATGTTGATATTGTGTTCTACTTGCTCTTTTTATTCTTTTCTATTCTAAAGATGTCTAATTCACCATTTCTATCACTTTTTTATCATGAATAATATCATCAAGAAGTTTCTCCCTAAGTGGAAGTTGTTGTGTGTATTTGCATAAGCAGATTTCATCACTGTATGTATGTGAACCTCCATCATTTTTTCTTTAATCTGGTTGAAATTTTTCATATGTGTATGATAGCAATTTATGAGTAGAGTGAAGCCCTCGTAGTACTCTTAAAAAGAATGAGATTGATGAGAAAAGCAAGCTGGATAAGGGACCATACTCACCAACTTGCATGTCTTCTGAGGATGAGAGATTGATTACTTGTAGTTGAGGTGCATCGATATATTGTTTACACACTTTGTCTACTTGTTTACAGAACAAATACCACTTAAGAAATTTACCCGGTTTTATAAGATTTTAAAGAAATTAACGTTGTACAGCTTATTACGACATTTTAACACAGGGATGCAGCTGCTCTAGCACAGTTTTGGGTCTGGCTAGAAGAGGAAATTGATAGGGGTGCAAAACTCACAGAGGTAGATGTTGCAGACAAACTATTTGAATTCCGCTCAAACCAGGCTGGTTTTGTTGACACTAGCTTTGATGCAATAAGCGGTAAATTAAACTTCTGTACTGTCTTTTATGGACTATTTGATCACAGTTATTATTATTATTATTAAAAATTATTACTGTTATCCACTTTACAATTGTGAAGATACTATTTTACAGGTTCTGGTGCGAATGGTGCTATCATACACTACAAACCTGAACCAGAGAGTTGTAGTATTGTGGATCAAAAGAAACTCTTTTTGTTAGACAGTGGAGCTCAATATGTTGATGGAACAACAGACATAACAAGGACCGTTCACTTTGGGGAACCTACTGCACGAGAAAAAGAATGCTTTACCCGAGTTTTGCAGGTCCTGAGCCCTCTTGGATCTGATTTATGATTAGTAGATGCCCCTTACTGTTTGTATGTGTGTGTGTCATTATGGGTGAAACCTGAAGAGCACTTCTGTATCAAATTGGCTTTCTTTGATGTTCTAAGTATGGATTACAGGGTCACATAGCCGTGGATCAGGCAGTATTCCCTGAAAATACCCCTGGTTTTGTGCTGGATGCATTTGCCCGCTCTTCTCTCTGGAAAATAGGACTTGATTATCGGCACGGTATTTGTCCTGTCATTGAGTCTGCCATTTAATTGATGATAAGAAATGCTGTGATGATGCTAATTGACAGACAAAAATTATTCATTCTCTGATCCTTTCTTCTTCATTCTGTAAGGTACTGGGCATGGAGTAGGAGCGGCATTGAATGTCCATGAAGGCCCTCAAAGTATTAGCTATAGATATGGAAATTTGACTTCCTTGCAGAAAGGGATGATAGTCAGCAATGAGCCTGGATACTACGAAGATCATGCTTTTGGCATTCGAATTGAGGTGCCACAGTTAAACTATTTCTCTTATTCTAAATAGATACACCTCAACTGTAAATATGGAATGGTAAAGTATAGATGGTTGTTTTGTGCATTGCTGATTTTTTGTATTGACTTTACACGTTGATGAAAAAATTGTTTCAGTTCTTGATTTGAGTTTGATTATTGGTGTTAAAAGAAAAATTGCAACAGACCTCTCGTAGGAGGATCCGTGCAGCTAGCTCCAGTTATTAAAACTAAGTTCATTAGTTAAGTAATCCTTAGTTACCGCTCCTATTGTTTTGCATGTTCACAGACAGATCTTTGTGTGTATGTGTATCTGTAGGTAAATGATCATTTTTGTCCTTGTTTGTGCAAGGGTTTCCACTGTGCCAATGTTTGCTTGATCTCTGTTGCCTATGTTCAACCCCTTCTCCTTTGCTTGTGGCTGAGATCTTAGTTCATGTATTTGTACAGAATCTCCTTTATGTGAAAGAGGTGGATACCCCAAATCGCTATGGAGGAATAGAATATTTGGGATTTGAGAAACTCACATTTGTTCCCATTCAGGTATGCTTCATTGCTTAGTAGACTTAGCTTGGTCTTGTTAGTTGTAGAGCTGTTGGGGAAACCGAAAATGCTTCCTTTGCTTGGCCCACTATAACTTGAAAACTGCTACTGTAAGAGAGATGCATAGCCCATTGTATTTTTGTGGAGGGATGGGAAAGTATGCACATTCAGCCGCCCCTTCTTCTTATGGTTTCTTAAAGAGTTATTTGAAACTTCTTAGCCCTTATATCAAATTGAATACAATCTCTTTTGTAATGCTGACTTAAAATTTATCATTTGATATCTCAAACTTCATGTTATTTTGGTTTTTTTTCCTTTCTTTCTGTCTTGCTTCCAAATATGTTGATTAAGCTCATTCTTTAGGGATTACCATTTGAAAACATTTTGCTTTTCTGATGACTTTCACTGGTTTCACTGCAGACTAAATTGTTAGATTTGTCTCTGCTGTCTACCGGGGAGATTGATTGGCTCAATGAATACCATTCTCAAGTTTGGGAAAAGGCAAGTGCAAATCACAAAACATGCAACTGCCCATTATACATGCACCTAACCTGTGATCTGTTATGAATTTGAGGAGAGAGAAGGAAAAGCTTGATTCAATAATACTAATTTGCATGTTTTAAGTTGTTGAGGCAAACTATAGAAACAGATATCCTTTTCCCTTATCTTGCACTAATATGTAAACAGGGAAAAGAAACCCTGAAATGATCATGTATGTTCTCATTTTGTGGATTGATGCTTAGGTCAATTGCAGTTCTGCATTTGTTTTTGTGAGCTCCCAAGACTGACATTTGATCTCACAGGTTTCGCCCCTGCTAGATGGTTCTGCTCGCCAATGGCTCTGGAACAACACAAGACCTGTTGCAAAGCAATGATTCCTGTCGTATTTATCCATTTTTTTAATGGGTTTGTCTAGTCGGTGTGATGAATTGCCTGCATATGTAACGTAGCATTTGCTACTACGGATCATTTTGTTTTCACATTGACCAAAAAGAATATATGCTTGTATTCTTTGGAGAACAAAAATGTTACTCGGTTTATTTGTAAGCACTCTTGTTTCAATTTAATTGGAGGCAATTACGACCCTATTATGTTTTACTCAATTTGGTTGAT
Source organism: Turnera subulata (assembly GCA_028386065.3). Lineage (NCBI taxonomy): Eukaryota > Viridiplantae > Streptophyta > Magnoliopsida > Malpighiales > Passifloraceae > Turnera > Turnera subulata. Next base: position 14,230 of record JAKUCV010000226.1, on the reverse strand, counting down.
CCTTGAGCGAGTATATTGGCTAAAATTGGTTCCTCATCAACCCATCAAACACCCTAATTCTAATTGGGGGTTTTCTTTTAGGCCATAACATAGAAGTAATGAAGCCACGCTATAACTAAAAACTTGCGAATTGGCCTCTCCACCAGGGAATAGCTGAGAGCCCATTGAATTCTATTACCAATGCTTCTGGGCTATGTATCAAAGAAGCGATACCATAGGAATGGTGACATAATGGTAAACACTTTTAGAGTTAGATACGTAATGGCAGTAATCATTGAGCCCACTACTAATTCCAAGACTAGGATGACGATACACAATGCTTTTTTCCCTCCAAAGAAAGAAAGAAAGAAACGCGTTTACATTTTCCACATAATAAAACTATTTATTCGACTAATTTCCCTCTGCAAGTCTTGTCGAGCAGCGTCTACAAAATTCAATAAGCAAAAGGTATAAAATAGGAAATATATAACTACCAGAGGGCAAAAGTAGTGGCATGTTCTTTCTAAGTGGAGAACTTTCCGCACAAATAGGGTGTGCTCTTTTGATTGAGGCCCAACCGTCATGGGCTAGTCATGTCTTCATATGGAACAGTGGACCTAAGCTCAAAAAAACCTAAGAGAGTAGTTGGGTAAAGGACAGGCCTGGCTTAACCTTCCGTTGGGTAAAGGACCGGCCTGGCTTAACCTTCCACTGTTCCACTTTTTTTTTTTCTTCATTTATTTGCATAAGGTCATTTTAGAATACTAATCAGTAATACCTATTTTCCAGTTCAATATCATATGTATGATCTAGTTTTTTTTTAAGAAAAAGTAAACAAATACGCATGGTCAAGTTAATAGCCCCAATCAGTAGTCCAATGGGAAAAGGAGTAAATATATAATACGCGTTGGACTTTTACCAAAGAAAAGAAGAATGATATCAGCTGCTTCACAGATGAAACTTACGTGATGGGAGAAAGAGCAATATTGGTGAAACCTGTAATATATGTTACAACAACAAATCACATTAACTCTTGTCCAAATTGTGATCAGGAGAGCCACAGTCAGCTAAGCTCACTGCTATTTTATTACATTGCTACAATCATCAATGTAAAATGTGCGATTCCTTTTCCCTCTGCACTGAAAATGTAGCTGGTTTGTTACAACTTCGAGGTTGGATTGGAAGTAGCAAGCTCGGCATACATGTTTGATATTGCTTTGCTAAAGTATGTGTTGGCTTGAGGCCTCTTAATCTGTAAAACATTTAAAATCAACACCCAGAAAGAAAGAAATAGAAGTTGAATTCTGCCTGATGATACCATACTAGGAGCAAGAGTTATTGAGAAGAGAATTGTACCTTAAATGTTGGGGTAAGTAGATCATTCTCCATAGTGAAAGGTTCGGGCACCAATGTTACAGCTTTTGCAAATTCAAACCCTCTCAACTGCCCAGTCGTTGGTGAAACAAAGATAAATTAGGGTCTCATGGAACGTGACAGGTTAGGAAAAACCGAAAAAGATGATATTCACACTTCTCAAATTGTTATCTGTAATCCCAGTAAAATATTCAAAGGGACAATTGTGGTTTTCTATGTTGAAGTTTTTGTGAAAGCACAAATCAGAACTTGACAAGGTGCGAATAATACAACTGGAAAACATAATTGCTGTCAAGGCTACCTGGGCTTCCCTTCCTGTTGTATCCATGTCAGCAAGAACTGCAGCCCTTGTTCTTGGATCGTTGCACAATTCTCCTAAATCATCGTACTGCAAAAATGGAATTTAGGAAAACTGGAATCAGTCAATAAGTTCTAAAAGTGTCCATTGACGATCTCCTATAGGAAATGATAGAATCATAGGCCTACTTTAAAGTAGACCAAGCCACAATAAAGATCCTAATTACGAGCAATATCAGTACAACATCAACAATGGCTCTGATGGACACCAACAAAATGAAGTGCATGGTTTGGGCCATGGGATTCATGGACTAAATGCGTCCATAGTCACAACTTCATAGGGGGAACCATGACAGATTCATGGAAAAACAGGACTCAAGGTATCTGTTTATCAGTAGGAATAGAATCAAAATCTTGGCTATGCTTTAATTAGTCATTAGTGACAGGAAATCCTGTTCCTACTTCATTGTCTAATTTTGTTCTGACTAAAAAAGTCCATCTCCAGTGTCCCAGCCAACAAACATGAGGCTGTCTCATCATATCCAATGTACACAAGGAAACTTGCTTAAATATCAATATCGACACCAACTGAAAAACAAACAGCCACGCACCTTGATACCCATAGACGCAGCCCAAGCTCTCAATACGTCAGGGTCCACTGCAACTACAGCCACTAAAGAGGAGTTGAAGCTATCACCTACAAACAAATTATGCGGTCAGGGGATGAGGACTTAGCTGACAGGTTTCACATACATCCAAACTTCATCTACATACCATAAATGAAACACTGGGCAACGAATCTGGATTTCGCATAAACATTCTCAATCTTCTCTGGTGCTATGTATTCTCCCTGTGCCAACTTGAAAATGTTCTTTTTCCTGTCAGAAATTTTAAGGAGTGAATAGTTCAGGGGATTTGATGAGGGGGGTTAGGATATGAAATGAAAGGCAATAGGCGGTATGAAGTCAAGATCAAATCAGGAGCTATCTATCTATCCTTCTAAGTGACATTAGGGTGTAAAATCCAACCTATCAATAATCTTCAGACGCCCTCCAGGCAACCACAATCCTATATCTCCTGTGTGCAGCCAACCATCATCATCGATTACTTCTCTCCTGTTGAAATAATTCAACAGTCAGCCACCTATCTTCTACAAAAACAAATCAGCAAAAAGAATATATGAAAGTATAGTACGTTTGAACTTCATCTTTGTAGTAGCCCCGGAAGATGGTGGGACCTCTGATACATATTTCCCCGCGAGGGTGTGGCTGGTCATCCGAGGTGTAATTCATTTCAGGAACATCCACAAGTTTTATTTCTGAAAGAAACACAAATATACCCCCACATTATAGATGGAAGGGAATATGGCAATAAGAACCTAAATTTTGATGCTTCATTTCGTTAATTAAATGGTGCAGACTTTTATTTTAGTGCGCCATTCTGTGGAGCACTTGTTTTTGGTTCAAAATTCAGACTTCGCATGCAGCATATTCAGACTTGTCTTTTTTGGTCCCAAAATTCATTAGGTGAAGTATCTGACCTACTTCCAAAACCAAGAGGTGTTTTTTTTTTTCCAAGGGGGGGTGGGGGGAGGGGGGAAACAGAGGCCACCTATTCATCAACTCAGTGAAACTACCAAGTTACTAGCCCTATCACCCACTTACCACAAGCAGGATTAGGAGACCCAACGTGTCCAGATAAAGTGTCACCATCATCCATAAGGCATGATATGGAAGTTGTCTCGGTCAATCCATATCCTTCAAGTACTGTACCACCAAAACACCTGCAGTTTTTACATACAATTGCAGCATGATTATATCATACCATGCTACTGCAGATATACAAAAAGAGGAGAAAGAGAGCCACTCTAAGATAATGTATTAGCTAAGAACATCAACTTACACTCTTAGAAAGTCTAATACATCAGCAGACAGAGGTGAAGCACCCGATCCCATAAAACGTACTCGTCCACCAAGCTTAGCCTTTATTTTATTAAATACTAATCTGTCCCACATTGGCGATGGATTCCGACCTGAAGGAGTTAGGTTGAACACAACAAAAAAAATATATGTATATATTAGATGATGATAAGAATGTATTCAGACACATTCTACCTCTCATTTCAGTCAAATGCAGCACTTGGACATGCAACTAGGATTTCTCAGTCTAAGATTGAAACTTCCTACACTCCAGGGCACAAATAGCAAAGATATTCCCAAAAAAAAAAGTGCAAAAAGGAAAGAAAAAAAAGCCACTTTTGGATTCCATCTCACGCACAAGATGATGTAAGCTGATAACAAGAGATCGCTATAATGCTAGAGTCTACTCATTAGTATGCATACCACTCATTATGGCCGACTTCTTCGAATTGAGAGCAGCTTTAAAAAGCCTCTCCTTCAAAAACCCAGAAGAGTTCACAGCATTTATGATTCTGCAGAAATCAACCTAATCAAAATATATGCCTGATTGACAATTGAAATGACAAAGGCAATACAAGCCCACAACCACTGTCTTACCCATCGTATATCCTATTATACAATCGTGGGACACTGAGAAAGATTGTTGGTCTTAGAACAGCTAAATCATCCACCAATTTCAAGTTGTCCTGCAAGGGGATGTGAGAAAGTAAGCAACGAATACGTTAATGGAAGAATGGACCAAATTAAGTTGCCAAACAATTTAACAGGGAAAAATAAAGCAGATGTCTAAGTCCACTACTTCTGTAATGAATAGTGGAAACTGCTTTGCCGTTATCATAACTTGGGCATTAAAATGACAGTAATCTTGTAAGTACAAACACCAAAAACATGATATGGGAATATTAAAAGTAGCGAGTTATAATTGCCCATAATACCAGATCAGCAGAATTTACGAGAAACTTGAAATGCTTTTACAGTTTTGCTATCACATTCAGTTTGGCTGGCCTAAAGAGACAAGATTCTTCTGACAATAACAGCCGAGAAAGAAAAAGACCAGCAGGGGAAGTTCACACTAAGAATGCAGTAATATGCCAGAATATGACAGCAGCAGAAAAGGAAAAGGAACTTCAAATCCTTCGAAAACAAAGGAAATGTTCGAGTACGCATTGATATTTCCCCTCTTGATGAAAATAAGTGGCCCCAAAATTTAAAATCTAAGGAGCAGGGGAAGGGCAGGCAGCCAATAAGAAACAGACAGATGCTTAAGCATGACTTCAATGACCACTTTACCATGCTGTTTTTGCTATTTGAATCCTTGTGATTCTATCCTCATAATTCTTCCATTATAGAGGTGGCATCATACCATTTCGATCTATGAAACAAAAATGACATCCGATATTTGAAAGAGGCCACACGCTCTCAAACTATAGAGGCATTGCTTTTGTCTTATCCATGAAATTAATAGATGATCTCCATTATTCAAACTTTTTACAGTCAGTTTTCGATACCCAACCATGGCAAGGAACCACAGGGGGATGTTTCATCTAAGTAGGAGGATAACTATTAGAATATTACAATATGACGATTCTGGAGGAAAAGGAATAGAAGCTCACCAGTTGCATCTAGTTTGGTAGGTCTAGACTATGAGATAGATGCATAACAATAGAACATATAAAGGACACAGAAATAGTAAGATTTCGGGATACAAAGAGATAGAAAATAAAAAACTGCAGTACGGTTTGACTATGCAATAAGTTAGTAAACTCCAAAAACATATCATGCAGTGCTAACACTATGACAGTTTCTTATTCAGTTTGCAATATAAACTAGACTTGGGTGATTGGTCAAGGTAATAAATATAAGAACACTAATGGCACTGCCAATTCTGTTGAACACCAGCCATATTCAAGGTAGCTAAACACAGAGAATAAACCCAAAAACAAGTACTCGCAAAGTGTAGCATACCCCTTGATAGAAGCCGACGCCACAACCATAGTAAACACACAAAACCTGGTTAACCCGTTCATATATGTGCGCCAGTGGAAGATATGATATGTGACTGCAAAAAGACGCATGATACATTAGACAAGTGCATAAGTTTCTTTGAGGAAAACTTTTAACATAAACTTCAACGATTTCTGCAGCACATTGCACAATCAACTGAAAGGGGGACTCACATATCTGAGGAAGAGAATTTATGTATCGTGGAGAAACCAGCTGCACTCGCAATGAAGTTTGCATGTGTTAAGACAGCTCCCTTTCCAGAGAAATAAAAGAAAATGATTGTGAGGCTGAGAAGCTAGGAGAAGAAGCAGGGAATCATAGCACAAGAAACATAAGTCACTAACCTTTGGTGTTCCAGTTGTACCACTGGTGTAGCATATAGTAGCGACATCATCAGGTTTAGGGGGGCTAAATGGCTGAAGGTTACTGCAGCCCTAAAACAAAATCATTTATCAGGTGACGTAAATTGCAGCTCCTGATAGATTTTTTATTGTTTTCCTTTATTTTCAATTACAGTTCTGCGATTAGTTTTAAGGCAAAATAACAATCTGTTTTCATTTAATATTACTTGACCAGCATTGCTAGAACTTCGCAATTGAGACAAAGTTCTTTAGAATCGAGGCACAGATAAACAATCCAGTTTTTGTTGAGACATTTCTACTTACATGGAAAAATCCAAAGAAATCATGTGCCGAAGAAAAAAAAAAAAAAAAGACATACAAACTATCAAGTTTGCTTGCAAAAATCCTGCCAGTTCAGAATACTGAGACTGTAGCTTAAAAGTGTAGATAACTAATCCACTAGTTTGACCACTTGTTTCAAAGTTTATACTGTCCAAACACTAAATCTTCACTTGTCCAATCAACTAACAGAAAATTCAAATCAAGTCTTTACCCAACCAGATCTTGGCAACAACAAAGAAGTAGACTGCTGCAATAGCAATGCAAGATAAAAATATGGAATGAACGTTTCTTCATCACATGCTCTACAATTTGAATATGCCCAAAATCCCAATACTGAAGCAACATAATGTAAAAAGAAGACAGTGAATTCCCATAAGAAAATTTACCTCCCCTAGCAGCTTTGCATAGGATAGAACCTTGAGCTCAGTTGTTGAAGGAAGTGCTGGTAAGTATTTCTCGACACCTCCCACTACCTGTCATAAAGGATTCAATGAGACAACCACCAGAGATCTGGTAAAAAATGAAGATTATACACTAGCAATAAGGAACTCTTTGAAGATAGTTTCGAAGCACAAACCACTATAAGTTTCACTGTTGGAATCTCTGACACAAAGCTCAGAATCTGCAAGTTTATGGAAAGAAAATGAGATGCATTGCAAAATTCAAATCAAAGAGACATATAACCAGTAAGAACAAGCGAAGAGATATGAGCAGGAAGAAAGAAAAAATGACAAAGAAATAGAAATAAGAAGCCTTTGTTCAAACTTCAAAACCTGACATGTGCGGCAAAACGTGTATGACTCTAATTCACGTCTTAACATAGTATTTTCTAACAAAAAATTCACAGCCAATAAGTTTCTTCATAGTTTACATATCCACTACCAAACCAAAATGCACTAAAGCTTCTTACTGAAGAACAAAGACTTATAGATATATAGTAGTCTGATTCAGTGAGAAGCTGACTAGCTACATGCAGTTTGGATATTAGAAGGTAGCTTTCAGGCGAAGTTGAAACTCACACTGTTCAAAGTCTGAGGGACACAAAAGATAGCCTGCACATCAGCATGACTCACAATGTACTTAACTGCATCCGGACCTGATTACAAATAAAAATCATAAGGGTAAATTCTAGACCAACTTTAATATGATGAACTTCTGCAAGAAATGCATACCAAGAGTGTCATACAAGGGAACCGATACAAATGAATATGCCGAACAAGCATTATCCACAATCACCCACTCTGGCCTATTTATAAAATAAAGTCCAACACAAGCTCCCTGATACATCAGATACAAGTTAAATGTAAGGATCAGATTTCTTATTAAAACTACAAGTACTCCAACCAACTTTTTTAAAAAACGCCTGACTTGTTTAATCCCATGATATCGAAGGCCGGAACCAATTGCTTCTCTAGCAGTGGCAGCTTCTCCAAATGTCATCCACGTATACCTTTCAATTATGAAAGCAACATGTCACATAATTTCCCATTTCCAAAATAACAAAGAGAAGGAGAAGAAGAAATAGTGATAATAATCTCAGAACTGCTTAGCAATAAAATCACCCTTTATTATTGATAAGTGATGCAAAGAACACAAAGAAAATTAACTAATCAATTGGATAAACTCACTCGCCAACCGTCCCATCATCGCGAACCCGTGTGCCTAAGTACTTGTAATCCGCATAAACCTCAGCAGCATGGCTACACAAATAAGCAACAGGTCAACTCTTGCTACATTTGTAAACACAACTTAAAAGTCAAGCCAAGCAACTGAAATACAAAGACAGCAAAGATTCTCACACAAAATTGTCGTGTAACGTTTGGATCTCTGGATGATCTTTGAACCTAGCTACAAGGTCTCTCGGTGAGCGCGCTGATCTGTCAAGTTCACAACAAAACGAAAAAAATCAATACAACTTCATCTTTTAATAACAATTTACAAGTTCTCTAGTCAAAAAATTTCGGGTACTAAATAACACTAACATACTTATATACATAAACTAACTGGAAAACAGAAAACACTGCAAAAAGCCTCACCTGTGCACATTCCACTTGCCGGTGTCCAACCGCTCCGGCAAAACGACGCTGTATTGTTGACCTGCGCGGAAGTCAAACAATCCAAAAATCAGGTCAACAAAACGGCACAGCTAAAACGGAAAAAATAACGGCCTGAGTTAGTTAACCGGAAAGCGTAGAGTGCGATTTGATTCGAGTGTTAGCTAAAATGGAAGAGAGAGAGAGAGAGAGAGAGAGAGAGAGAGAGAGAGAGAGAGAGAGAGAGAGATTTACTATGGGGTAATGAGGAGGCGGTGGGGTTGGATTGTAGGAGGAGGGAGTGATCGTCGGCGGGAGGAGGGCGGAGGAGGTGGTCGTTGATGGCCTGGATGCGACGCTGAGCAGCGGTTGACGATTCCATTGAAAGGCTTAATATTTTTCTTTCTCTGGAAGGGAAATTTGGAGGGAAAAAAGAGGAAATTTTGTTTGGTATGTTTTGTTTTCCGGTTTGGTTTAGGTGGATGGATGAAGCAGTTGTAGTTGCTTAGCTTGGGATTAAAAGATGGCGGTATTGCAAATTATGGGATTAATAACTGCTAATTAGTGAGTACTAGTGAGTTAGGAGTAATGAGTTTTAATGATTTATAATTATGGGAGTGGATGGGATCGAAAGGGCACGCTTTTCATGGTAGGGGTGGACAACGTGAAGGTGATGTGTTTTAATAGGATATTTTTGGTTGATATAATATGGTGGGGTCCTCTTTTTTTTTTTCTTTTTTTATGTTACATTTCTAGTGTTTTTTTATTGTGTATCTTTGTTGAATGATCGCCCACTTACTTTGACCTTAGTATAATAACTTCTCACAACAGCAAGTCGTCATTTACAGTCCAAAGGTGCTTTTTTACGTCAAAAAGAGGATAAAATTTTAAAATATGATGTATTAATAATTTAATATTATACAAATACAAGAACCCAACATTATTTTCCATGTAGGACAAGATGAAGGGATATAGTGGAGGATGTAAAAGAGACAAGTTTTGCTATATTGAATGATTTGTTCTGGTACAACTATCGATCGATTGAAGAATTGCGAAGAGTTGATGACTAAAAGAAGTAATACTTTTTTGTACAAAAAAAAAAGTGAAATAGCGTATAAGCTTAGTGTATTATACTGGAAGGACAAATGGTCAACTATCAAACTTTTTCAAATCCGATGTCAAAAGGATATTTTCAGCTCAAAAGGAAAGGAAAAGAATGTGTGGAAGAGATATTTTCAATAATTATTATTCAAATATATGTACAATGTTTGTTTCCAGCTCAAAATTTTTCCCCCAAATAAACCAGTCAGTGTGGAGTACTTCTAAGTTTAATCCAATTAATATGTTTGTTATATAATTTTTTTAAAATAATATGTTTGTTTGATAAATGAATAAATAAATAAATAATAATAGGACACGTTCAGAGTAGGTGGGGGAGGTCAAGAAAATGCTCCTATTTTGGTCTCGAGAACGTCGGCTGGTGTATTTTGATGTTTACTGTATTTGCAGTCCACCACCGTTAATTACCAAGTTTGACAAAGATGCCATAAATCACTTTCAAAAAGAAAAAATTAGGTCAAACTGTTTTCAAGAGTGTGTAAAAAAAATGACGAATTAAATTCACTTACAGGGATATTCCTTTTGTTACTTTTGGTATTATTTTGAAGTAGGGATTAATGAGATAGGTACCGAATTTGATGCAACAGCTCCCACTTCCCAGACATAGAAGAAACCAATTAATCACTTTTTTGGTAGTTTGGTGGGTTGCTATGAACTAAAAATGGCAGGGAATGGGTATGATTCCTTGAGCTTCATTTTCTGCAGTATTTATTGATTCTGATTTCTTTCAATCCTCCTCCAGCCTGTATTTGTTCTTTTAGGCTATAGTTTGCAGAAATAGTGCCTTATTGACCAATTCCAATACAAGGTGAAATCAAAGACGTGTGTCCATACTCCACAGTCGTGTAGGGTTCATGTTTACTGTTGCGGTTTGCATTGGTAGAATGAATAAGGAATGGCTAATGCGAATTGTAAAGCAAAAACCTCAAAACAAAGGAGGAGCATGTCTAAGTGGAGTTGACGAGCCAGCCACCACATTATTCCCATTGCTCTCCTAGAAACCAGCTACTTTAATTTGGTTCATTTGTATATATGAATTTTTGTTCAATCATATATCTAAATTTCTTTTTATTTTGATTCAATTATGTATCTCTGTCAATCATTCTATGTTGTGATGTCGCTCGATTATGGGCACGCATACCTTGCATAATAAGAATGGCTACGTGGCATTCTTGTGCATTTCATGTACTTATTAATTTTAAATTTGGTATTTCTAATTTTTCTTAAAAATTAAATTTTTAATTTTCAAAAAGTTAAGGAAATGACATATTAATCTTATGAAATATTAAGAAAATAAAATATGTTTAAAAATTTTCCAAAAAGACCTTCCATCTTGAAATTAAAGTAAAATAATTTATTTTTTAAAAAAATAAGAAACTGAATAAAGTCCCAAATTTAAATTTTGGAAAATCTTTTGACTTAAGAATGATTTTATTTTATTTTATTTATTTATCTTAATTTTGTTAAAATTAAGAAAACAAAGAAAAATTAGCATAAAAAAAAAGAAAACAAAGAAAAACTTGTGAAAAAATGTACCAACCAACTAAAGATAGTGAAGCATTTTGTAATATAGCTAATACTAACATAATAACTAAATAAGCAAATCTAAGAAATAAACCTACCAGAAAAAATAAAAAAAAAAACATAGCATATTGGTGGCTGCAACATTGATTAAAGTCATTGAAATCACCTAGACTGCACGTTCATGGCAGAGCTCTCGACACAAGTGAGATGCTCGTGTTCCGCTCCCATCGCCTCTGTGGTCTCCGCGCATTGCGCCACAACTAATGTGGCTGCAGACGCCCCCACTATATCTGTCTTGGCCACTTTGTTCATCCTTCCCGGCGTTGGAGGAAGCCATGATGGCAATTGCGATGTCGGGTATGGCTGAACCATATCGGCAACAGAAATGGCAACATGTAGCTGCGCGTTGTGGCTCGAATCTCCTTCCTAGAGTTGACTCATCTCCAAATCGTCTTCCCACCAACTATCGCCAACTAATAATTGTGGTTATTGGTTGATCTTGAATACTGAGAAGAATGATGCTTATGGATCATTCTGATTTTTTTTGTCAGAATGTACAAAATTAATAATTTTAAATTAACATGGTTGATATTTTCAGAATTGTGTATATTAATATCTAGATAAATACTAGTTAATTTTTGTGTTTAGTTGTGAGATCAAAGTGTTGAAATTTATGGATTATGAACATTTTATCTTTTCTATTGAAATGCCCCGACCCGTATTTACCGTACACAGTAAACACGTGTCGGAACTGTGACGACCCAACCAAACCAAGCCCAGCGTACAGTGTATACAACAGGAACACAGGCTCAACAGCCCAAAATAAAAGCAAGAATAACAACATAACCGGCCCAATGGCCCAACAAAAGTAAAAATAATGCACAGCGGAAGACTTAATAACTCACAAAACACTGTATGCGACATAGATGCAAACTATGGATCCGAGCCCTGTCCAAGGGATAACGCCGCAGCCTGTCTGGAATGCACCAACCCTGTACCACAAATAACTCATCCTACGGGATGAAAACCCGCAGGTGAGGGGTGAGTCCGAAGTGCTCACAACCATGGATAGACGATAAATATGTAACACTAAAAATTACTCAAGGTCGAAAACAAGCAAAAACCACCAAATCGAAAGACTCGACCCAAAACTGGTCCAAGACCAAAAAGACTCAAATAAAAACCAATTTCCAATTTTATCTTTTCCGGGCCCCGTCACGGATAAGCTAGGGTCGTACCAGGTTATCAACCTGTTCTTGGTGCCAGATCAAAAAGAACCTGGGATCAACATCCCAATATCAAACTCAGGGATCAACATCCCAATCAAACCGGCATCAACATGCCCATCACAAGTAACCCAGATCATGGCCACCACAAAACAGTCTCAAACCATCCGGTCGTACCACTACTTACCACGCGACAATTATATTATCGTCCTCAAAATCAAATCACAGGGATCAACATCCCTAACCAAAAACCCGGGATAGACATCCCAAACCATACCAAGGATCGACATCCTTATCTCAAATTATTAATTAATCCATTATTCCTATGGCCAAAGACACTAAAATAAATATCCAAAACTCGACACGGGGATAAACATCCCAAAACCAAATCATAGCACCGGGATAAACATCCCGACAACAATCAAGACCATGGGATAAACATCCCGAATCATACCACAGAAAATGCAACATCCAACAATGCAATAATCAACAAACACAATAACCGAGTAATACAGGCACATATTGAAGGAAATCCATCCTCACCTTGGCCGATTACTCAACTCCGGAAACAATGATCGGTCCGACACCGGCTCCTCGAGAAACTGCCCGATATCCGAACCTATACAACAAAATAACATAAACGCATAAATGCACATAATCGGTATGCTATGATGCCCAAACTGCGAAATATACCCATCCCGATTACATATCTTTTATTATTTCCATTTACCGAAAATATTATACCGTACGTCTATCCGAATATAATTTCGGTACCATACTTTAATTAAAACTCTTTTCAAAATATTTTCATAAAATAATTATACTTTTCCAAAATAATAATTACCATAATTTTTCCAGAAAAATAATAACCTATTTATAATATCCAAGAATGTAACAGCCCGGGTAAAAATTTACATTTTATCGGGACTGTAAAAACACTTTGTACAGTAATTTTCCAAATAAAAATAATCATGTGTAATTATTTCAGGGAAATTTACGCTTCGAGTTCCGAAACCGAGCACTACCCCACGCTCGGGAATTTTCTGCGGAATTTTCGGACCGAAGTTGGCATTTTTCGGGTCCAGGAATGTCGAGAAAAGTCAGGATTAACCCCGAATTATCGGACCAAGAATTAAGTCGAGGGGGTATTATTAATATTTTCTGGACCGGACGGAACCCACTTCACATGCTGCACAGTGTCGGGGCTGCAGCCGCCATTCACTGTGAGCATGTGAATGATCAGTTGCAACCCGTGATCAATCCTGACAAACTTTCAGTTTATTTTATTCCTTTGCTTTCATCTTCCTGCCTCATCCCACACACACCAACCATCACCAACAATACCCAAACACTGCAAACTTCATCTGCAACACCTGCAAATTCTGCACAACACATCACTGCCAAAACCAACAATTTCCATCCTTCACAAATCCAACTAAAAAAAAAAAAACAAAACAACAACAATCTGGTTCTTTCGTTTCAACCAGAACCAGGAAAAAACAATAGGAAAAGAAAAAAACAAAAAAAAAAAGAGAAGAAAAGAAGGGAACAGAAAGGAAGAACCGGAAAAAAAAAAAAAGAAAAGAAAAGGGGGAAGGGAGGGGCCGCCGGCACCACCACGCCATCCACACCACTCCCACCCTCTCCTCGCTGCAGCACGCCGGAGGAGTCGACGACAGCGGCTCGCCGTCGCTAGCAGCCCCACCGGACGCGAGCTCGAGTCGCCACCTGCAGATCCGCCCTCCACCGCCGCCACCGTCGAGGAGTACGCACTGACGGGGTCACGTCGCGCCGCCCGCAACCGCCACAACACCTCGCCCTCCTCGCCGTCACCTCGCGCTTCCTGTGCCGCCCGCCGTGTCGCGCCGTCTGCGCCGCCGTCGCTTTAAGGTGAGTGACCCGTTTGTAAATGGGTATGAGTGGACGGGTTGAAGACGACCCGAATAACAGGGTCGCGGGTCGGCCCGTTTTATCTGGGTCGCGGGCTGAAAAGAATGGGTTTGGTTGGGCTGAATGGTTTGGATTTTGGGATGTGGGCTTGGGTGTGTGAGTGGGCTTAGGGTTGAGTTGGG
>JAKUCV010000225.1:0-15694 GCA_028386065.3 Turnera subulata | reverse complement strand
TGTTATTTAAGTTTTTAATCAGGACATTCCCATATAAATTACATAAAGAACGGAGCTGACTACTTTGTGTACTACTGAGTGTGTGGGTTGATATATCGCTGCAGGCAGCGACAGACGACTATATATGAAACAATGTAAAGAAACAAAAAGTAACCTAAGGCGTGCAAAAAGAGGGGGTCTCAGCTGCTTGGTACATATGCACAATTTGTTTTTGCATTAAGCAATTATATATTCATGGGAAATATAGGTCCAAAGGTGAAAAGCTAAACAATTACTACAAAAAAAAAACATGAATTAGTTGTTGAATCGTCTGGAATTCTACATTGGAAAACGGTTGAAGATTCATGATGAGCACTTGAATTGCGCGCATAAGATCAGAATTCTTGTACACATATCGACATTGTTTTTGTCAAATACAGCAAGTATATTTAGGCTACGGAACATAAGGGCCATCAATGATTAGACTAGCTATCTGTGCCACACTATCAGTTATGCCGCTTGAAATCAGGAAGAATTAATTGCATCATACAACACTCTTTTTTATGTTAGTGTGCTTGAATGTAAACCAACCTTGATTATGCATGCGAATTAAGAATGAACTAATTAATTAGATGTACTTTTATAAACCGTCCAGGCATCACTCACAGTCTTGCTGCTGGCCTGTATGTGTTGCCCAACTTGTGAAGCAGGAAGAATGTGGAAAATTCTCCCTGTATTTTCAGCGGAAAAAAAAAACAAAATTTGAAGAGTTAATTATGTGGAAAATTCTCTGTGTTTTACATGAAAAACCAAAGTTGAAGGATGCGAAAATGATTAGAACTGGGGGACTCTCACAAGAAGTGTGCAGGGACAGGTAATTTTTCAGTGTTGTTGCCACACGAGTTTTTTTGATCCTTTATGAAAGTGATAAATATTAGCATAGCATTAGTAGGTCGTAGACGCTTCACAGCCAAAACTAGAACAGGCAAACAGGTGCATAGATCGCTGCTTAATTATATATACTTACTAGCAAAAAATACAGCACTCGACTTTAAATAAAAAAAAAATTATCCTTCCTCTTCTTCTAACTACCACCTGGTTAGTTAATTATAAGCTCACTGGTAAAGCAATTATATATGATCTGGTTTGCTCTGGGATCCTGAAGCAAGTAAAGTTATCTACCGCAGCATTTTGTTTAGTTCTAATTGGAGATACAAAGAAGCATTTTAAAGGTCTATCAGATGAGTTGCTGCTTGAAGTTGCCAGGAAAGGACTAGAAATTGAGATTTATACTCCAAACCATACAAACTGGGTGACATTGAATTTTGAACGTACAAGTTTTTTTTTTTTTTTTTGTCGAAATGAATTGAACGTACAAGTTAGAGCTTCAAACTGGAGAAGATCGGTAGGCTTCAGGTTATCATCAAAACTGGGTTTCATGTTGATGGCAAAATCTCCTGTTGCTCGTTGTACCATTCAGAAGTTGGTCCAAATGGGGTTTTGGGCTTGATTATTGATGTGGGTTTTGGTCACGAAATTTTTTCACATCGTTTTTCTGGCTAGTCTGTTACCCATCAGCTAGGCCTCCATTAAAATTGTATAAGGAGACCCTTATCCAAATTGGAGTTAATTATTTTCTCATAAAAAATAGAAATAATTAATTACAAATGTTTTTTTTATATAGAGAATTACAAATGTTATTTGTAGTGGAAGTGTGGAACCACTCTGCCAAAAGGACTACTCTGAAATGGAATGATTACAGACTGTAGAGGATATTTTGTTTTTTACTCCTTTTTCTTTTACTTTAACCTTCGTGTTGCAAGTATTAATCTTAATATGGCTCAATTGTCTGGATGTAAGTAATGATGTAATGAAATAAAATAAAAAACGACATCTATGTCTAAAGTATTTATGAAGCGCCCCGACTCGTATTTACCGGACACAGCAAACACGTGCCGAAACTATTCTTATTGATAGAACAGACAGTACATTGCAGTCATAATACTACACAGTAAATCCAAATACAACAGAAGTTCCGAAACAATATTCGTCACCCTTAATCGGGGACCATTATTCAATCCACTCACACACTAGCTCAACAGTAGCAGTAATCCAGTATAAACAGCATCATAAGCAATATAGGAAAGCAGCAACACAACAACATATATAACACTGCAGCGGAAGACTTATATCCACATGCGGCGGAGGTATGGATCCGGAGTCAGGTGGAGAAGAAAGCAGCAGCCATCGAACGTCGTACCTGAACTACGAAACAACTTAACCTACGGAATGAAACCCCGCAGGCGAGGGGTGGGTCCGAAACGCTCACTGGTGCATTTAAGCACAATCATGGATAAACAACAATATGCAACAAACATAATACTGTAGGGAAGAATCACACCCAAAACAAAAGATCATCCAAATCAAGACTGAGCCAAGGCTAAAAGAATATTTTATTATTATTATTATTATTATTATTATTATTATTATTATTATTATTATTATTATTATTATTATTATTATTATTATTGTTATTATTATTATTATTATTATTATTATTATTATTATTATTATTATTATTATTATTATTATTACCAATTTTATCTTCCAGGCCCCGTCACTAGACAAGCTAGGGTCGTACCAGGTTATCAATTAATTCTGGATGCCAGGTCAAAGAGAACAACCAAACCGGGATCAACATCCCACAACAACAAACCAAACCGGGATCAACATCAAAAAAGAACAAACCAAACCGGGATCAACATCCCAAAAGAACAAACCGGGTTCAACAACCCAAAGAACAACCGGGATCAACATCTCCAAACCAAGTAACCGACCATAGCATCCCAAAATTAATTTTCAAACCATCGGGTCGTACCACTACTTTCCACGTGACAACTTAAATCATCATCTCAAATTCAATTCCCAATTTCCATTTCCAATATTCATTATCCTTTTCCCAATTATCCATAGTCAATAGTCCAACATCAATCTCAACACAATATCCAAGAACCAATAACAGTGTCTAACAACCACAACAGCAATAACCATAGTAGGCAAATAACCAACAATGACCATCTCAGCAAATCAATCAAACAACAAAGCACACAAAGTATTACAAGGACTTATCAAGGATTATCCATCCTCACCTTAGCCGATTATCAAGTTTGGAATTGCCCAACAGATTCCAAGTCCGGTTCCTCAAGTAACTGCTCGTTATCAACTCCTATATCAATAAATAATATGCACATATAAGATGATATGCAAATGTCAAGCTAATACTGTATGTCTTAAAATAAATACTGAACCAACTCGGTACTGCCTCGGGTTATTTCTCCATTATTATCATCATTCACCATTCACTTTCAAGTGTCGAAAATAATATACTACACTTATACCCGGATATTATTCCGGTGCCATACTTTGATAATACCTTTGCCAAAATTATTCTCTCAAAATAATTATTTAATACCATATATATATATTTCCAAAATATTATTTCCAGAAAAAGTATAACCCTCAATATATATTATTATCATATCCAGAATTATTATTATTTTTCAAGAATTATATTTATATATATTCTCTACTTTTTTTTATTAAAAACGGACTAGGCCAAGTAGTACCAGCCCAACCCAAGTTATGCCCAAGGCCCAGCCCACAACCAGGTCAACCCCAGGTCAACAGGCGCGACCCGGGTCCATAACCCAGCCACAGGCGGGTCATATCCAGCATAACCGGGTCACCGGTCGGATCCACCTAGGCGCACAGCTCACCTCGCGAGAGTGACGATGGCGAGTCCGACGGAGCGATTCGAGACGGAAGCGACAACGAGAGGAGGCGGCGGCCCAGAAAGAAGGAGGCGGCGCGTCTGCAGGTGTTGTCGCGTGGGCTCGCGGCTTTGGTGATTGCCGACGGCGCATCGTGCAGCGAGGGCGGCGGCGAGGGCTACACTCGAACGGCAACGACGAGGAAGAGGTGATGGTGAGGGCGGTGGTGTGTGAGACGACACGGGTCACTTCCCCGTGAACAGTGACCAGGAGGGGAAGGAAGAAGAAAAGGTGACGGTGTTGGTGACGTGGCCAACTCTGATTGATTGTGGTGTGTGTCTTCTCCTCTTATTTTTTTACTGGTTTTGTGAGTGAGGAAGGAAACTGGGTTTTTGCAGAGAAAAAGACGAAGGTGATGGTGGTTATGGTTTTTGTAGAAGAGGAAGGTGTTGTGCATGGAAGTAGAAGAGATGAAGTTTAAATAGGCGTGCAAAACACTGGTAAGACACGGTTATCATAGGAAAAAGCAATTCACAGGCAACACAGGAGAAGGCGGCTGAATAATTGAGCTGCCTCAATTATGTAGTACTATGCTGCATGTGAGGTATGTCCCGCCCGGACCAGAAAATATCTAATATACCCCCTTACCTTTATTTATGGTCCGATAACTCGAGGAAAAACCCGACTTTTCTGAAGAATCTTGGACCCGAAAAATTCCAACTTTGGTCCGTAAAATCCGCAGAAAAATTCCAAACGTGGGACAAGGTTCGGTTTCAAAATCCAATGCCCGATTTACCAAGAATTAATTACCCAAGAATAATTTTTAATGGTAATTTTTACCTGGGCTGTTACAGCCTGCCCACCTTAAAAGAATTTCATCCCGAAATTCACTTTGATGCCGTGAATAGGTGCGGATACTAAGAATGTATGTGCTCCACGACTTCCCACGTAGACTCGTTCGCAGAGTGCTTGCTCCACTTAACCTTTACCATCGGAATGATATGATTCCTCAACTCTCTGACCTCTCGGGCAAGAATCTGCTCTGGCATCTCTGTATACGTAAGATCCTCTGCGATCTCAACATCTGCTGTAGTAACCACATGACTCGGGACTGATCTGTACCTCCTCAACACGGAGACACGAAACAAGTCATTAATTCATGACAACACCTCCGGTAAGGATAATCTGTACGCCAAGGGTCCAACCCTTTCCACAATCTCATACGGCCTGATATACCTGGGACTGAGCTTTCTTCTTTTCCCAATTTTGATAACACCCTTCTAGGATGCAACTCGGAGGAAAACTCTTTCTCCCACTTGGTACTCCATCTCACGTTGATGTTTGTCAGCATAACTCTTCTGTCGGTCCTATGCTGTTCTCATACTGTGCTTAACTGTCTGAATCTTATCAACTATCTTCTTGACCAATTCTGGACCAACGATCAAACGAAGACCTTCTTCATCCCAACGAACTAGACTTCAGCATTTCCTTTCGTAAAGAGCTTCAAACGGTGGCATGCCGATGTTGGAATGAAAACTGTTGTTGTAGGTGAACTCCGCTAAAGGCAAATACTGATCCCAACTCCCACTGAAGTTAAGAGCACAAGCCCTTAGCATGTCTTCCAGCATCTGAATAGTTTTCTCTAATTGTCCATCTGTCTGAGGGTGAAAAGAGGTACTGAAACTCAACTTCGTACCCAAAGCTGCTTGCAGACTCTTCCAAAACTGTGATGTGAATCTCGGATCTTTGTCTGAGACTATGGACTTAGGAATTCCATGTAGCCTCACAATCTCTGCAATTTACTGCTTTGCCAACTTTTCCAGGGTGTCTGTCTGTCGAATGGGAAGAAAATGAGCTGATTTTGTAAGTCGATCAACGGTAATCAAATAGCATCATGCTGTCTCCGAGTCAACGGTAATCCGACCACAAAATCCATAGTGATCATCTCTCATTTCCATTCTGGCACTGTCAACGATCTCAACTTTCCCGCTGGAGCCTGATGTTCGGCTTTCACCTGCTGGCAAGTAATACACTAAGCCACATACTGGGCT
Organism: Turnera subulata; assembly: GCA_028386065.3. NCBI lineage: Eukaryota > Viridiplantae > Streptophyta > Magnoliopsida > Malpighiales > Passifloraceae > Turnera > Turnera subulata. The sequence goes on along the minus strand of JAKUCV010000225.1, from coordinate 9,894 downwards.
ACATCTTTCTTCTTTCGCAGCCACCAGAAATTACTCTTCAAATTCTGATACATCTTGGTGCTTCCAGGAAGCATAGTATACGGCATCATATGTCTTTCTTCCAGAATTTGACTGCGCAGGTCACCAACACTGGGTACACATAGACGTTTCCCCAGCATCAGTGCACTATCCTCGGCTATATGAAACTTTTCTTCTTTTCCACTGCGGACTGCTTCCTTCATCTTGATTAGGTGGAAATCTCCATCTTGTAGTTCCACAATCCAAGCTCTCAGGTTAGACTTGACTTCAATATGGGTCAACAAGGCTCCTGTCTCATTCACTGACAAGTCAACTCCCATCTTTCTTAACTCGATAAGAGAGGATATCAAGTAGGTTGTGGAAGCATCTTCTGGTTGTCTCCGGCTCAAAGCATCAGCTACAATATTAGCTTTTTCAGGATGGTACTCAATAGTACAATCATAATCGTTCAGCAACACAACCCAACATCTTTGTCGTAGATTAAGCTCCTTCTGAGTCATGATGTACTTGAGACTCTTATGTTCTATGAAAATCTGGCATCTCTCTTCAAACAGGTAGTGTCGCCAACTCTTCAAAGCAAGGATCACTGCGGCCATCTCTAGATCATGTATCGGATAGTTCTTCTTATATGGTCTCGACTGTCTCGAGGCATAAGCAATCACTCGGCCCTCTTGCATCAGAACTGCTCCCAAACTAAGACCTAAAGCATCATAAAACAGCACATACTCCACTCCTGGCTTAGGTACTGTCAAAACTGGCGCTGATGTCAACTTCTTCTTCAGTTCCTCAAAACTCTTCTGGTAGGCTTCATTCCAAACAAAGGCTTGATCTTTCCTCAACAGCTTGGTCATAGGGACTGGCTAACAAGGAAAAACCCTCAATGAACCTCCGATAATATCCTACAAGGCCAAGAAAATTTCTTGACTTCGGGTACCGTCTTGGGTGACTCCTATTCCAGAACAACATTTACTTTGGCAGGGTCAACCTTTATCCCATCCCCGGATACAACTTGTCCAAGGAATGCTACTTCTTTAAGCCAGAACTCGCACTTGCTAAACTTGGCATATAACTGTTTCTCTCGTAACCTCCGTAGTACTACCCTCAGGTGCTCTTCATGTTCTTCCCTGCTCTTGGAGTATATCAGAATGTCATCGATGAAGACTACCATGAACTTATTCAAGAACTCGTTCAGGACCAAGTGCATCAAGCACATGAAGACTGCAGGTGCATTAGTCAAGCCGAAAGGAACCACTATGAACTCAAAGTGTCCATACCGAGTGTGGAAGGCTGTCTTCGGTATGTCCTTCTCTGGAATCTTGACCTGATGATATCCAGACCGAAGATCGATCATGGAAAACACGGTAGCCCCCTGTAACTGATCAAAAAGGTCATCAATCCTGGGAAGCGGGTACTTGTTCTTCACTGTCACTTTGTTCAACTGTCGGTAGTCCACACACATACGCAAACTGCCAACAGAACTGGTGATCCCCAAGGCAATGTACTGGGTCCGATGAATCCCTTCTCTAGTAGCTCATCTAACTGTTTCTTAAACTCCTGAAGTTCTGTCGGTGCCATCCGGTATGGTGCCATCGAGATAGGTGTCACTCCCGGCATCAAGTCGATGGTGTACTCAACTTCTCTATCAGGTGGCAATTTAGGTAAATCCTCTGAAAACACATCTGGAAACTCTCTCACAACTGTGATGTCCCCTAATTCCAGAGTCTGTACTTCTTTGCCCTTGATATGAGTCAACAAGGCATCTGGACCATGCGGCTTCATTCCGAAATCCTGATTAGCAGAGATACTACATGTAGCAGCAACTCTCCCAATACCTGTCAACAGAACCTGTCGCCCACCATCGAAAGTCAACAGCACTTCCTTGGTTCGACAGTTTACCATAGCACTATACCTCGACAACCAATCCATTCCCAGAATAATATCGAAACCTCCCATGTTCCCCACAACCAACCGTGCAAGAAAAACTTCGTTATCGTACGAAAAAGAAATGTCTCTGCACACATGGGTTAACCTGACCACTGTACCCGCAGGTAACCTAACCCTCATCGGATAAATTAAACTCTCTTCCATACAATTATGTTGTATTGCAAAACTTTGCGCGACAAAAGAATGGGTAGCACCAGGATCAATCAAAGTATATGCAATACTACCAAAGACTGTAAAAGTACCTGCTATGATATCGACATTCTCTAGATCCTCATCAGCGGTGATCACAAATGCTCTCGGCACTGCTATACTCTGATTCATGGCTGACTGAGTTCTAACAGAAACAGCTCCATATCCTCGGCCTTTGCCAACTCTAGAACCACTAGGAACACTGGCAACTGAAGCTTGCACTGTCTGAGCATGTTCCATACCTCCAGATCTTCCCAACTTGGGACAAGAATGTCGGTAATGCCTAACTTCATTACACTCACAGCACCTCACCTGAGACAGAGGAAGTCTCGGGCGAGTATTCTCAGACGAAGTCCCTCTAGACTGAGTCCAAGAATTGCCTCGATTGTAGGTGTTGTTATTCCATCTACGTCCCTGGCTTACTAGCATAGATCGGCTCTGTCCAAACCCTGACCGGTTAGCAGGTGTCTGGAACCTCTTGTTTTGTCCCCAAGAACTCTGTGCAGCTTGTCTCTAACGGATCTCCTGTTGCTCTCTCTCATTGCCCAGCCAGATAATCTCGGCCCTCAAGGCATCTGATAGCATGTCCTGGTAAGTCTCGTAAACCTTGCATCCCATGACTGTCTGGATGCCAGAATGAAGACCATCCCAGAAACGTTGGCATCTAGCCTTCTGAGTAGAAACAATCTCACTAGTGTAGATAGACAGGCGGTTGAACTTGATCTCATACTCGTTGACTGTCTGTTCTGCCCCCAGAAACTCTCGTTTCAACTGATCCTGGTACACCTCAGAAACAAACTTCCTTCGGAACATCTCCATGAACTGATTCCATGACATAGTGATAGGAGTCGACAAATCTTTGGTTGCAGACTCCCACCAATCAACGGCAACTCTTCTGAACATGGCAGCTGCATATCTGGCCCACTTGTCATTCCTACACGTGAGTTTCAGCATAACCCGGTTCATCTGTCTGAGCCACTGATCAGCATTCTGCGGTGTAGTAACACCGGTGAAAATCTCTGCCCCAAGCTTTTTTAGCTTCGTATACACTGGATCCTCGATAGGTCCCTAGCTTTCCTGTTCTGCCCCAAGCTTTTTTAGCTTCGTATACACTGGATCCTCGACAGGTCCCTAGTTTTCCTATTCCCGAGCTTCCATAGCATCGATACGAGCATCTCTGGCATCTTGCCTTTACAGAATCTGAGTTACCACATTTAACATCTGCGTAGGGTCTCCCAAAGGAACAATCGGTGAGTGTTCCGGACCTCCCGCAACTTGCTGCAGTTGGTCTACCGATACTTGATCGTAATCTAGGTGACCTCCAGTATGCTGATTCCCTCCAACCGAATCCATTCGTCTTACCTATATGAGAATGTATATGTATGCATATCATATCATTATAGATCTTATGCACAAACAGGCAATCATGCAATCACAGTTATGTCCCTAATGACCTACTGCCTACTCTGCTACCAAAATGAAGCGCCCCGACCCGTATTTACTGGACACAGTAAACACGTGCCGAAACTATTCTTATTGATAGAACAGATAGTACATCGCAGTCATAATACTACACAGTAAATCTAAATACAGCAGAAGTTCCGAGACAATATCCGTCACCCATACTCGGGGACCATTATTCAATCCACTCACACACTAGCTCAACAGCAGCAGCATATTCCAGTATAAACAGCATCATAAGCAATATAGGAAAGCAGCAACACAACAACATATATAACACAGCAGCGGAAGACTTATATGCACATGCAACGGAGGTATGGATCCGGAGTTAGGTGGAGAAGAAAGCAGCAGCCATCGAACGTCGTACCTAAACTACGAAACAACTTAACCTAAGGGATGAAACCCCGCAGGCAAGGGGTGAGTACGAAACGCTCACCGGTGCATTTAAGCACAATCATGGATAAACAACAATATGCAACAGCCATAATACTGTAGGAAAGAATCACACCCAAAACAGAAGATCATCCAAATCAAGACTGAGCCAAGGTTAAAAGAATATTATTATTATTATTATTATTATTATTATTATTATTATTATTATTATTATTATTATTATTATTATTATTCTTATTATTACCAATTTTATCTTCTGGGCCTCGTCACTGGACAAGCTAGGATCGTACCAGGTTATCAATTAATTTCGGATGCCAGGTCAAAGAGAACAACCAAACCGAGATCAACATCCCACAACAACAAACCAAACCGGGATCAAAATCCTAAAAGAACAAACCAAACCGGGATCAACATCCCAAAAGAACAAACCAGGTTCAACAACCCAAAGAACAACCGGGATCAACATCCCCAAACCAAGTAGCCGACCATAGCATCCCAAAATTAATTTTCAAACCATCGGGTCGTACCACTACTTTCCACGTGACAACTTAAATCATCATCTCAAATTCAATTCCCAATTTTCATTTCCAATATCCATTATTCTTTTCCCAATTATCCATAGTCAATAGTCCAACATCAATCTCAACACAATATCCAAGAACCAATAACACAGTCCAACAACCACAACAGCAATAACCATAGTAGTCAAATAACCAACAATGACCTTCTCAGCAAATCAATCAAACACCAAAGCACCCAAAGTATTACAGGCACATATCAAGGGTTATTCATCCTCACCTTAGCCGATTATCAATTTTGGAATTGCCCAACAGATTCCAAGTCCGGTTCCTCAGGTAATTGCTCGTTATCAACTCCAATATCAATAAATAATATGCACATATAAGATGATATGCAAATATCATGCTAATACTGTATGCTGTAAAATAAATACTGAACCAACTCGGTACTGCCTCGGGTTATTTCTCCATTATTATCATCATTCACCATTTACTTTCAAGTGTCGAAAATAATATACTATACTTATACCCGGATATTATTCCGGCACCATACTTTGATAATACCCTTTCCAAAATTATTCTCTCAAAATAATTATTTAATACCATATATATATTTCCAAAATATTATTTCCAGAAAAAATATAACCCTCAATATATATTATTATCATATCCAGAATTATTATTATTTTTCCATAATTATATTTATATATATTCTTCTCCTTTTTTTTATTAAAAACGGACTAGGCCGAGTAGTACCAACCCAACCCAAGTTATGCCCAAGGCCCAACCCACAACCAGGTCAATCCCAGGTCAACAGGCGCGACCCGGGTCCATAACCCAGCCACGGGCGGGTCATATCCAGCATAACGGGGTCACCGGTCGGATCCACCTAGGCGCACAGCTCACCTCGCGAGAGTGACGATGGCGAGTCCGACGGAGCGACTCGAGACGGAAGCGACAACGAGAGGAGGCGGCGGAACGACGTGCTGTAGGCGGCAGCCCAGAAAGAAGGAGGCGGCGCGTCTGCAGGTGGTGTCGCGTGGGCTCGCGGCTATGGTGATTGCCGACGGCGCGTCGTGCAGCGAGGGCGGGCGGCGAAGGCTGTGAGGCAGTGGTGTGTGAGGCGGCACGGGTCACTTCCCCGTGAACAGTGACCAGGAGAGGAAGGAAGAAGAAAAGGTGACGGTGGCGGTGACGTGGCCAACTCTGATTGGTTGTGGTGTGTGTTTTCTTCTCTTTTTTTTTTTACTGGTTTTGTGAATGAGGAAGGAAACTGGGTTTTTGAGTTTTGAAGGGAAAAGGACGAAGGTGATGGTGGTTATAGTTTTTGCAGAAGAGGAAGGTATTGTGCATGGAAGCAGAAGAGATGAAGTTTAAATAGGCGTGCAAAACACTGGTAAGACACAAGTATCACAGGAAAAAGCAGTTCACAGGCAACACAGGAGAAGGCGGCTGAATAATTGAGCTGCCTCAATTATGTAGTACTGTGTTGCATGTGAGGTGTGACCCGTCCGGACCAGAAAATATCTAATATACCCCTTACCTTTATTTCTGGTCCGATAACTCGAGGATAAACCCGACTTTTCTGAAGATTCCTGGACCCAAAAAATTTCCAACTTTGGTCCGTAAAATCCGCAGAAAAATCCCAAACGTGGGACAAGGCTCGGTTTCGGAATCAAATGCCCGATTTACCATGAATTAATTCCAAGATTAATTTTTAATAGTAAATAACGGTAAAATAACTTAAACAGTCCCGGTTAAAATGAAGGGCTGTTACAATTTATGCCCCTAAAAAAATTATTTATGTCCCTAAAGAATTTAATAGGCCTTTTCGAAGGTAGAGAATGTAATAGGGTTGCTGTTTAATTATTTCCCAAGATTAATTTAGTCAAGTATTCTGACTGAACGTTAATACATTATTCATCCTTTTGTAATGTCAGAGTAAATTAGTATACTATCTTAACCATTAAAAATAAGGAAATTTTGTATGTAGAAAATAACGAAACAAAGAGAATGAAGAAATAATTAATATAAGTTAGGACGTCATTGAAATCTATCTAGTTAGTGTAGCCTACAAAAACCAAACTTCCGGATACTGAATGAATTCCTAAGCAGTGAAGTGAGGTTAGTATGAACGTTTAGTTAAGCAACATGGCCTAGAAAAGGAACAAGTGGATTTTTGGTCCCTGTACTGCTTTCGATTTTGAAATGTCAGCCCTGTACCATTTTTTAATGGATTTTGGTCCTCGTACTACTCTAAAAATATGGTTTTTGGTCCTGCCGGCCACCGGACGGCCGCCGAAGACACGTGTCACCGTATGATTCGTCCACATCTTGATGTGGGTCCCACTGACCCGGGTCGACCTTGGCTTCACCCGAATCAGCTCAAATGACGACCCGTTCGCATTGCGAACGGGTCTATTCCCAACCCGAACACCACAATCCCGGTTTTCCCCATTTTATAAAAGGAACCAAAATTTAATTTTTAACATTTTTTCTTTTATTTTTCTCCTAAAATTTAATTTCCTTACAATTTTTAAAAAACGAATTTTCTTCCAAAAAATTTTCCCTGTCAGACCGTGCCACCCTTTTTTTTATTATCTTTCTTTTTTCCAAAATTTAATTTGTTTTATAACCTTTCATTAAATTAATTTTTTCTTCCTTTTTATCATTAATTTCTTTAACATTATTCATTAAAAATTCTTTTTTTTTGGTCCAGTCTTCATTAATTTTTTTCTGTCCGGAAAAATTCGCCACTGAACACCTTCGCCGCCCTCCACCACCGCCCTCTTCCTCCTCCTCGTCTCCACCTTCCTCTCCCTTCTCTCTCTCCACTCCCTCCTTCAACAAGGACAATCACCCAAGAACCTTCATTGTTTAGTCCAACCCGACAGCCCACCCACAAGCTCCGGTACGAATCCTCCCTCTCCTCCGTCACTACCCCCACCAGCGCCACAACTGCTGCCACTACTTCCTCCTCTATCCTCCACACTTACGAAACCGTCATCCACGACTTCTTTGCCAAGGTCTCCCCACCAGACGCCATCAATCCAACAAAGAACTAAAACACATTTACAATGGGGATCTGAATTTGTGTTGTGTTTGAGCAATTGAGTTACCATTCAAAAGAAAAAAGAGCAATTGATTTTGTTTACAGGTCTCAGTGGGCTGTGGCTCACGGTCGTCCCTTCTGGCGGTTTGTGGTTGTTGTTTGAGTTTTTATGCAGGTGGCGTTCGTCGCTGCAACAAGCTCCGTCCAGTGCGGCTCCTTCGTGGCTGGTCTCGCGCGGTGGTTGCGACAGTTGTGGGTCCTGGGTGGGTTGTGCCTCGCGGCCCGAGGCGAGGAGACAGCCGCGACGGTCGGAACGGTGGGTTTCGTGACTCGCTGCTCCTTCTCCTGCTCCGGGTATCCTGCTTCTGCTCGATGGCGACCTTGTGGTTGCTGCTCCTCCCTCCTCCTACGGCGGTTGAAGACTCCGGTGGGAGTCATGGCGGCGGCGGCTGCTGAAGGAGATGAGACCTAGGGATTCATCTAAGAAGAGGCTGGGAGAGTGTTAATGTGGAGCATTGGAGGTGTTCGGGTTGGGTTGAGAATGTTAATGTTAATCCTTTCTAAATTTTGTTAATGTTATCTTATACTATCAAATTCCTAAAATACAATAAAAAGGATGAAGTGGCTCTCAAATTACAACCAGAAAAAAATATCTTCTACTAAATAATGATTTGCAATTGAGGAAAGAAACAATTGATACACTTATTGCGATTGTTAATGTTAATCCTCTCTAAATTTTGGTTCCTTTTATAAAATGGGAAAAACCGGGAATGTGGTGTTCGGGTTGGGAATAGACCCGTTCGCAATGCGGACGGGTCGTCATTTGAGCTGATTCGGGTGAAGTCAAGGTCGACCTGGGTTAGTGGGACCCACATCAAGACGTGGACGAATCATACGGTGACACGTGTCTCCGGCGGTCGTCCGGTGGCGACAGGACCAAAAACCATATTTTTAGAGTAGTACGAGGACCAAAATCCATAAAAAAATGGTACAGGGCTGACATTTCAAAATCGAGGGCAGTATAGGGACCAAAAATCCACTTGTTCCCTTAGAAAAGAAGAGCACACTTTTGAAAGAACAATAGATAGAAGGGAGACGATATTCACACTCCAATAATTGTTATCCACACTCCATTTTTAAATAAAATGTCTAAAATGTCCAACTTCTCTTTTCATATTTACTTAACTGTAGGATTGTAACCGTAAGTTAATGAAATTAAGTGTTTTCTTTCATAAAGAGTCTATTAAAAGTGTTTTATGACAGGTGGACAACGCAATGATGAAACCTTGTCTGAAATTGTTTTCCTTCATTAATAGGAAAACCTAAATTATTGTTATGATAATTATTCATAATATCTTTTTCATCATCTAACATTAATTGTTTTTCATTCTATATTTTCTTATTTCTAAGTATTCTTATTAGGAGGAAAGAACTATAGTTGAATTTAACAAATTATTTTTTCGTCATATCTAATTTATCCTTATTTTACCATTTATTTTTACGCACTTATTCCAACGAATTATAAAACTTATATATATATATATATATATATATATATATTATGTATTCGAGAAATTTGTATAAGATAAACTTGGAAAGTCAAGACTCTCTAATTTGTTATGATTAGATTTATCTATAAAATCCCCGTATCAAATTTGAATATTATATTTTTATACTTATCTATTAAATTATAAATTAAGAATAAGTGATCTAAATCAAACATTTAGCAAAATAACAAAGAAGAAAAACCTGTGATTGAACTATATCCACCAACAGAGAATATGCCCTGCCCTTATAACATTTGAAACAAAAAATATTGTTAAAAATAATTATTTTAACCATCCTATTAATTAACACAAACAAGTTCAATAACTCTTATACACTAAAAAAAACTTCAACCTTGTTTTTACCACCAGTATTAAAACACTACACACTTCAGTGTCTCACGATATGAACGAGAAAAAATATAAAAGAGAGGCTGGATATTTTGGTCATTAATTTTAAAAATGGAGTGTGAAAAACAATGGTTGGAGTGCAAATATTGGATCCCTAGATAGAAAATATAGAAAATTGAAGAAGAAATATATAGCTTACAAGCCAACAGTATATTAGAAATATACCACATAGTATACCCGCCTGCCTAGGCATAACATATATCCCTTGTATGATCAAAAGCTAGGTACAAAGATGAGACTTAAGGCAAAAACCAAATCGGGTTTTGCAAATTTTTGGCGAGCTTTGGGTCGCAAGGTAGAGAAATTTCTACACTCATCTCTTGTATATCGTACTCGTAGAGACATGGATCATCAGGCTGCGTGA